>QYAH01000164.1:0-60890 GCA_003988945.1 Chaetoscypha palmicola | reverse complement strand
GTATATATTTTATACACTGTATCGGAGGCTTGATTAATACATGTATTTGGGTTTTTGATTGATACAATACAATTACGTAATGCCAATTTTGGCAGCCCTACCTGGAAGGCAGCTTGGTAGCAATCGGTAACAATATTTTGCTTAGTACATGCGTGGACTAGAGACTTCAAAACCGTAAAGTGTAGAAGAATTGGGGCTCTGATCTGCTTTGAACTCTGCCATGTTCATGGTTACAATTGAAGTGGATGGGGCAATGGAGGGGTGAAGTTGTTGGTGGGACCTGTTATTATTCGCTACGTTAGCTACCAAAGATCACTAAGTACTTCGTACTTAAGTACCATCAGCCACTCCCGAAATTCAAACGCCTAGCGGGTGGTAGCACAGGGCCACCCGGGGCGTAGTATAGGTTCTAGCGAGCGAGCAGATTTCATAGGTACAAATTGTTGTGTTGTTGTGTTGTTGCGTGACTAAGAAAGTCGCTCGTACTTCAGTCTTCTCTTCGCGTTCCAACCGTACAAGTACCGTGCATGTAACGTTGCTTCCCGTCTCCAGCTTCTTCCCAACCCCAACCCAATACCAACCCGCTTTCTGGTTTCAACTATCCACTACGGCGGCGAAACAAGCATCGGCTTGTGGATCGTGAGTGGCAGGAAGGTGGTTGTGGACACAACCGCTCAATTCAGGGGTTTACTGCCTCGTTCACGCCAATTGCATCGCTAAGGACGCGTAAAGAGGGTCTTTGTCGTTGTTTTCGTTACGGGCTCTTCGAGCCATGTGTTTTTGGATCGACGGAACCTACCCATCACCTAGTCTTCGGGTTACTGTTACAGCGTATCCTCATCATATCCTTTTCAGTCTCTAGTGTCAGATGTTGGTGGTTTTTTCCCTCCCGGTAACTGCAAAATTCCAGCTCGTTATGTTACCATCACTCATGCCCAAACGGTCGTGAAAACACTACAGATCTTCTCGTCCTATCAGTGCATCATTGGTTGATGGTGCAATAGCCGTGTTCATCTACATCCCTTCTTCCAAAACCTGCCATTCACTTGTCGCTGCTCAATTTTTACATGTTACTTGGCCAGTCTCTAAATCCTTCCAACATTATTCAGTCAAGGTAAGACTACCACTCGTATCATACACATAGTCGGACCTTCCTTGGACTATTCTGGCCCGACCGGTCTGACATTACTCGGTTCCGTCTCGTACCGGTCCATCCAACAACTCAACCCGACCATCAATCTCACACATGCAACTCAGAATGGAGTAGCATCAGAGTATGGAGAACGCAGCAACCCGCCGATCAACATCACATAACATTAGCCGCGCCACGTAGCGCCGTTTGAATACAAGAACGTCTATATGTATCGATGTCCGTTAAAATGCAGCCGGTCATTGCTGCAATGTACAAGGTACGCCAGGCGTTCTATACTGCTCTTATCAGGAGTTTGCTGAGGACAAAATCGGTTCTCCAAACGATTCTCAACATATGGCTATCGCCGTCGATAACCAAGACTGAAAATGTTGACCGAGATGGTGGTGTGCGCGAGAGGAGGAAGATGGCAGCCGAATTTTTGAAGGATGTTGAGGATGAGTTTCGACAGTCAAAGGATACGTCGGAGTTGGTAACTTTGTCGAAAGGTCTGAGAGAGGAATTTGGGAAGAGCTTATTGGACAATCCATTGTGCATGTTACCATCGTACAACCACCAATTGCCTCATGGTAACGAGCAGGGCACTTATCTTGCTCTTGATGTTGGGGGGTCAACATTTAGAGTGGCTTTGATCGAATTATTCGGCAAGAAAAGTGAAGGATTGGAAAGTAGAATCTTGAAGAGGGCTACGTTCAAGATCACAAGTGCTGTGAAGCAACTGAAGGGTGTTTTGTTCTTCGACTGGATGGCAGAGCGCATTGGGGAGACCTTATCAGGCCAAGATGAAGGCCATAACATGTCAGAATCGCCATTATCGATGGGGATATCATGGTCATTTCCAGTTGAGTATGCTGCCTCCCATCCATCTCCCCCCTCGAGATCGACCAGAACGGTCAGCTGACAATATTCTCAGACAGACATCTTCAAGAAGTGGATTGCTTCAAGGTATGGGTAAGGGCTTCGAGGCAGCTCATGGTTTGATCGGTCATGATCTAGGTGATCTCATCCAACAAAGTTGTTCGAAGAAAGGTCTCAATGTGCACTTGAACGCTATTGTTAATGACTCCTCGGCAACGCTACTATCAAAAGCATATCTAGACCAAACTACTCGATTTGCACTGATTCTTGGGACCGGGGTGAATGCTGCTGTACACCTGCCAGTAGACATGATTTCACGAGAGAAGTACGGGGTCCGGCCGAAAAGTTGGCATGATTCAGCAAAACACGTTATTGTGAATACTGAGCTCTCGATGTTTGGTGGCGGTATCTTACCATACACAAGATGGGATAGATTACTATTGTCCACACATCCGCGGCCTGACTTCCAGCCTCTGGAGCACTTCGTCGGCGGGGGGTATATAGGAGAAATTGTTCGCTTGATCCTGGTTGAAGGCATTCAAACAGCAGGTCTGTTTGGTGGTGTCCTGCCCCCAAGTCTCAAGGAACAATATTCCTTAGAGACCGAGACCCTCTCGCATATCGAGTCGTAAGTCACTTGACATCCATTCCGCCTATGCTACACAAACTAAGAGCCTATCAGGGATACATGTCCTACCTTATCATCGGCCCAACAGATTTTCGTGTCCAAACATCCATCAACACATCCTGCCACTGAGGCAGATCTCCGTGCTGTTCGCCTCATTGCGTCGCAGGTGGCTTATAGAGCGAGTGGAGTCATAGCTGCTGGCGTACATGCTCTTTGGCAATTACGAAACATGGCAGAAGGCATTCCAGTCAACAAATCGTCTCACACTCTTGTGGCATATAATGGCTCAGTGATGGAGAGTTATCCAGGGTTTAGAATCTCTTGTCAGAGGCAATTGAACGAACTCGTTCAGGAAACAGGCGGCGAGAAAGGCGCTGTAGAGTTGATGTACGCGGAGGAGAGCAGTCTGTTTGGTGCTGCGGTGGCCGTCGCATGCATAGATGGGTGATACCCTTTTGTTCAACGAAGGCATACAATATCATGGATGCATTGCATTGGTGGAGTTTCATGGCATAGGGTAATAGCATTTAGGACACTTTATGGCAACGCATGTTCTCGATCCTGTCAATTGTAAATAGAGTATCCCTTAGGAATCTTAGCAGCAAGGTGTTGACCAGATCTTACTCCTCGTGGATCGCGGTCCGTTCTTTCCAGTTCCTAGAGGTAAATTATGAGGTAGGGTATCGAACATGGGAGGGTCACATGCGTACCATTCTTCTTGCGTCTTTGACTATTCTAGAAGGTCCACGATCGATTTCTTGATTCTTTTTCCTGCAAGTAAAGCTGCGCGTGATCGGATTCAGATATCTCAAGCCGCGCTCAAGCGAGCTCTCCAGCTGGATGCGGGGTGACATAGGAGTCAGTGCAGTGTACCATCTTATCGGCACTATCCGCGCCATGAAGGAAAATGAGGTGTGACAGATGGCTCGCAAGCTATTCGTTCCAAGTTCAGATCATGGAATAAGTCAAATCAATCTCATTGATTCAAAAAAGCTGTTGAGTTTCTTTGGCTATAAAATGATTGAGTGGTACTCGTACGTGGAAGCTTCATAGCAGGGTGGTTCTTGCTCGAGAGATAACGAAGCTTCAACTTCTTCATCCAGCTTCTTTACTGATAAGTTCGGGGTACAGCGTGCCTTCGAATCCCTGGTTTCTGGCGTTGAAATGGAGCCGAACCCCCCGAAAGCCAATGGGCTAGCGAGTCATCGAGTCGCCCTTGCGTGGTTAGCACCTACGGAGTATTCATCACTTCGTCACCCAGACCTTTACTTACCACAAAACTCCGAACAATAATGACGATGTCGAATCTCTCAATAGGATCGTAAATGAAGCGACTTTCTTGTTGCTCCGGACGAAATCTGCTTTGATAAATTCCAGCTCTTGCACGCTTCACCCGTTGAACGACCCTGTTAGCTTTACTGCACCACATCCACACATCGACGATCGCTGCTTCCAACGGCTTTCCGTTCTCAGGTTGACTGCAACACACTGCGACTGCGCCGACAGCTTCCTTCAGCCGTGGCTTTTGAGTCTTTCATCCATATTATCACACAGGACACAAATCAAACCAGATGCCATACGTACACAACTCCACGCTTCTCTAATGTCAATACGATAATGAGTATTGCGATTACCACTTCAGATGCTACCTCCATCCAGAACCAGCGAATCTCGAGTGGCCAGCAGTCATGCTATCGCTGGTTATGATACTCTGACTATGACCGCACCAAACGATATATTGCGATTGACTGGCCAGAGTACGGGGCACATGGTACCAATGGATGTCTTTGACCAGGACCTGGGTTTTGGAGATGGCAGTAGCTTGTTGTACGTCAATCAGTCGTCAATGTACTGCTTCGAAGCAATTGTTTAGATTTCGCTATAAGTGAAGACCCAAAGCTTACGTTATTTACAGCGACCATAGCAGAGATGATTTGTCCAGTATGCCCTCCATGCCTTTCACACCTACCTTCGAAATGAACGAAGCCTTTTCCACCTTCGAAGACCCATTTTCTTACCAATCCAATACCCCATTCGATGGCCTTCCAGAGCCCAATACCAACGATGCGGTCCACACCGAAGAGCCTTCCCAAGCGTTGGACAATAAAGTTCTTGGTTTCGGAGCGCTAATGATGAAAGCTCCGCTACTGGACGATCGCGGACAGACATGGCCTCAGATGAATGCAGAATTATATGGCATGTTTTTCGTAGCAGAAGATGTCTTTGGGGCCGAGGTGTCAGGGAGACCATTGGAACTGACTTGCTATCGACGAAACTTGTTCCAATTGTCGGGAACGATAACTTTGTCGCGGCGCATATCACACATCTTGAATGAGCAAGGCCAGCAAATGCAATTCTACAACGTAACCGCCACGATCTCGGCGATCGAAAGTATAGAGGGAAAGAGTACGGAGATCATATCGGTGCCTTGGAAAACATCCGCTGGAGCTTCGAGTGAGGATAAAGCTGGAGCAGCGCCTCCGACATGCCCTCTGGATCTAAGCATAAACCCCGAGCTGGACCCAAGTACGGTGTCGATTCCGATTGCCTGGAAACGCCTGCAATTCAAACATGCCACTGCCAACAATGGAAGAAGGAAAGGATTGCAACAGCACTATGTGATTCAGATAAATCTAATCGCTACGTTGGCCAATGGTGGGATCTTCAAGCTTGCAGAGATACAAAGTAGCCCAATTATTGTGCGAGGTAGAAGTCCCAGGAATTTCGATAGTCGAAAAGACGTTTCGCTCAGCGAGCGAAAGCTCGATGGTGGAAAGCAGAGGATTACGACAGACGTTGCGCAGGCGCAGACCCCGAAGACGACCGTTGACCCTGGAGCGACTAATAGCTCCTATAAATTTTATTCTATGAACCAAACACAGGTTCGTTTTGCCGGTCCCTAGGTCGTCTAGATGACAAAGTCAACTAATAGCAACAGCAGCCCTTGGATCACTCTGATTGGACTAGTAACAAACCTCAGCCCCCTCCTACTAGTCCAGACTCCAGTCGTTCCCACAAGAGGCCGGCTTTGTCCTCAAGCAACTCAAAAGCCCGTCCTCCCATACCGAAGCCGCGATGGAGCTCAGATTCGAGTATCTCGAATAGTAAAGGTCCTCAAGCAGCGCCTATTGATCTCTCACTTGCGGACGAGGAAAACGGGAGAAAAGATAGTACTGGCTCTGGAAATCGACCTAGAGCGAGAGAGAAGAGTCCAGATGTCAAGAAGAAGGCTAGTGGAGCGCATTTGGGTAGCCCAGTAGAAGATGCTGATTTGCTCTATGAGTACTTCCCATTGAGCGTGGATGATTGGTGAGTTGAAAACTCTCTCCCTGAATGATACCGCTAAAAATGGTTGTCTTGTACTGGATGATCGAGGGCTAATAGACCATAGGATGCCACCTGTTGATGCAATCTATCGACCCCATGTCGTCCATCACATCCATCCACCGCAGATGATGGCCCAGCAAATGAAGGGCAAACAGAAGAGGTACTTCTCCGCCGATGATTGAAATGCAGCGGATCAGAGCTCCTTAACTTCTGAAACATTTCTCTAGCACACAAGTGTGGTGAGATTTGCTCCGATATTATCGGTCTTATGTGCGGACAACATATACCGAGAATTGCGTCCCTGTATAAGTCTCTCGAAGAGCCTCGACAAGTCCTCTCTGATTGAGCTATATTGCTTCAATATTTGGACTATGCTTTTTCATAAACGGACGACTCCACAACCCTATGGCCTTTGTGTCCATTACGCAAGGGGATGGATAGCTCGCCGTCGAATTGAATCACCAGATTGAATCACCAGCAAGTACTCGGTCGGCTTCTTGCCAGTCCCAGAAATAGTGATCTCCAATAATCAAGGTATACCACCTCGAATCGAGCCGCTAGAAGTGACGCCACCTAATAATTTGGAAGAGAAAAAATTGGAATGAACGTCCAGACAGGGAGCCCGTCTTGGAGGGGATGCGCTCAGTCGACAAGCAGGAATCGGCGAACATGATCCAGTAGCGTGGACTATGACTGTCATGATATGAGTCTGCTTTGTGGCTTTTAGCATTTTGGATTAGCGTAATCATGGCAGAGTGGTGTTGATGGTATGATTATGGTTATCTTTGTAGGTCAATATACCCCTTTTGCTCGCTTGTCATTATTAGGAGATGGGCTTTGAGGGCACGGTTGCTCAGGTCACATATACATTTGTTCAGTCACTCTCCATTTTGTCTGCGCCGATTAACAGGAAAAGGTCTTTCGAAATAGTTGTGTATACACATTCTGGTACTCCGAGATCTTCGAGCAAGTGGATGATGATACCTCTTGGAGAATTACAGTAACCGCAATTGTTCATCCGTTTCTCTACTTCCAGCACATCATAACTTAGCTCTCTCCTCGCTCATCCCCATTCCTTCCACTAAATCCTTCACTCGTTCCGCAATCCCAAAAGAATATATATATCCAGCCCCCTCAACCCCATAAGCATGAACCACGTTTCCCTCCCTCTCAACTCTCAATCCCCGTCTCCGTCCTGGTCTAAACCCAACGATATCCTCCACATCTCTCAAATCCGTCTCCGCAAACGCACCATCAGTGATCCGATTAACCCGGCTCAAAATATCTCCTTTCACTTCCTCATCGATCTCGGAATCAAGCCGATCAGACTTGATCCCGCCAATGATAACACCCCCCGAACCAGCGCGCGGAATCACATACGTGTACTCACTCCCTTCAAGCATAACGCATTCATTGAAATCGGTCTTCACGAACATCGTCTGTCCACGAACAGGAGCTACAGCATCATCATTAGCTAGCTCCCTCGCGCCTACTCCCGAAGCATTAACGATCACTTTACACCCCGTGCGCTGGCGCGCTTCATAAATACTCTTTACCTCACCGCGAGCAAACCTCACGCCTCTCTCAACAAGTTTACCTTTAAGCCACGGTAACAACCGTTGCGGGTTCATCGCTAACGTCGTATATCGCACACCGAACGTAATCCCGCGCGGAAGTTCACGAGCTGGGATAAGGCGGTAATCTGGCATGAGGGTTTTATACCATATCTCTGCGTCTGAGGATACGGTGTCGAAGTACTCGGTCATGGGATAGAGCGCTACGCCGCTTGAAGGGTCAGATTGTGCGAGGGCGTGGTAGAAAGCGAAGGATGAGGTTTGCATTTTGCGGTGAAGGGGGGAGGTGGTGGATTGTGGGTGGAAGACTGCACCTGCCCTGGGAGTTTGTTAGGATATAGATGTATGGAGGTGAGAGTGAGTGGGAGGGAGGAAAGCGAACCATGGAGATGCCCAATTTAGGTTTAGATCGCCGGAGTGGTCGCGGGCAATGATTGTTAACCTGTGGTCTTGGGCGAGCGTATAGGCGCAAGCAAGACCTGTAATGCCTGCTCCTATTATTGCGATTGAGGATGCTTCTTCCATGGTTGTGAAGGAGTGGCGAGACGTTGTGGATGAAGCTGATCCTTGAGATCTCCTCAAGCTCGAGCACGTGAAGTATTTGTGTTGTTCACTGAAAGTGGTTGAGAAGTCAAAACTCGTTAATTGAGTATCACAGTGATGTGATATAGGGAGATGGCGAAGTTGATGTCTGATTTTGAGAGTTCTTACGCTCTTGCACTTGTTGATAAGACGCCAAGATTCTACCCCATCTTTGAGTAATTCTGCCCAATGTTGTCGCAACATCACGAATTGGTACTACGCAACGATCAAAAGTCCTCTTGCAATCATTATGGTTTAATATTGATCTGGCACTTTGGAACGAATGCTTTTGAATACCCGAGATCAAACCATTGTAACACTCCGTTATGCTTTCAACTCTTTCAACTCCTGATCATCATCCTAGACCAGACCAATAGACGAATGGCACAGGTTTCTTCCCGAAGCATCATGTGTATTATCCCAAGCTGCCAATTTCTCGTTCGGTACTTTGATCAATTGATGAGAAGTAGCACCATGATCGAGAATCAGGACCTCCTGACAAATTGCATACTGGCCTAGTTTTGGAAAAACATATACCTAGCCCCAATAATACAGTCCGCAGATAATGATGCTGTGAACCAGTGAGTAAGAGGATCATGAGAAGGATGAGACCAGACTCACATTGCAATACCAGTTAAAACATATGTCGCGTACCAGAAACTGACGTCGCCGCCATTTCGACCAGTTGCAGGAGGATACCATGGCATGATCAACAGGTAAAGTATGGCGAGGAGGTTGAAAATTACAACTGAATCCCAAGCGCGAAACCCGGAGGGAGGCGCACCTAGCTTCTTGCGTCTCTAACGAACGAGATACAGTCTAAGTACTATAGCTACTTAAGTAACTTGAAGAAGGCAGATGAGTATGACTGAAGATCGACGACTACAATTGCCGTGTCAGTCTCACTAACAAAAAATGAAGTACTCTGGAAACACTAACTGAAATTGAACGCATCTCCAGCAGGCACCGCGAGAATCACCAAGGTCGTCAGAGCCCACTTGACGAAATACGGCCTCGCTGGTGTACCGAATGGTCGAGTCGATACCCAGAATTTGGGATAAGGAAGCACGCCTTGTCTCCCGCATCCTCGAATCGCTCGTGGGTTGCCAAGGAGTACCGCAAGTAGGTTTCCAACAGCACTTGGAGCAATGAGAAGATTTAAACCCCGGACAGCTTTGCCTTTACCGAAAACTTTCTCGATGCAAAGGGTTGCTGCGATTTGGGTGGATTTCTCGAGTTCTTTTTGGGAACTGCGAATGTCAATCAGCCTGGTGACGTAACAAAGTCAGTGACTATTGTTCTCGACAGGTGGACTTGCCAGCTGCGAAATAGGCGATGTTCGCAAGCTCATACAGTACGGCGACGACAAATAAGGAGATAAAGGCATTAGTTCGAATAGTCTTGACAGGATTCTGTAATAACATGAGTCTATTGTGAGGGCATCAGCATAGATGACCAACACATACTTTGACTTCATTTACTACATTAAAGGCATTTTCAAAACCCGAGTAAGCGAAAATCCCCTTTACAAGAGCGTTTGTAAGCCCATACGGCGTAGCTTTGGAAGAACAGAACGAGTTGCGAAAGTTGGCTGTAGGGTCGTGGACCGCGATATGACCTCCGAGAACTACCAGGCCAGTGATAGCGATGCTTGGGTATAGTTAGAGGCCATGGCAAATTTCCAAGTCAGAATCTCTCACAAGATCAGCGTAAACAGTTTTATGATGCCGATGCCGTTAGAAAGCCAGAAAGAGAACCGCGTGTGAAACAAAAGTACTAAGCTAAAGTCAGGAATTGCTTCAGGCGAGTCAAGCAATATCTTACGAAGCGCCACAATACTATAGCCAGCAATAGCAACGCCTTTGACCTCCCAATCCGATGGGATATGGCTGCTGGCCCTGAAAAGATGTCGCGCAAGCACTACCCGGCCGTCAGTGTGGAAGTTGTGGAAATCTTGGAGGACCTACCAATAGCATTGCTACTGCTGAAAGATAGGATTACCGACTGGGCAGCGAAGCAGAGTGGAAAGAGATATTTTGGCCTAGGGTATGCTTGTTCAAGATAGACCACTTCCGAACCCGAACGATTCGGGAAGTAAGATGCAAATTCAAGATAGACGCTCAGAGAGCTGACAGATATCAGGGCACCTAGAAACCAGTAGATCAGACTAACGCCAACAGACCCAGTGCCAGTAAGTATAGAGGTAGCTACGAGGAATAGAAAAGGATCAGCGCTGGTATTTGAGGTATGTCAAGCTCTAGCTTACGAGTAGAGTACACCCCGGCACTAACCATCGTACTCACACTTAGGAAAATGATGGTGATAGGGCCAACAGCGTACCCCAGTGGTGACTTATGCTCAACTGGAGCGCCGGACGCGTCTTGATATGATGCTTGCGAGCCATTTCGTCCTTGCTCGATGGCGAATTTGAGATTTCCTTCGGAGACGAAGCCGCCTGGAACATCGGTACCACTCGAGGTGGGTGGAGACGGCTCAGTTCTGTCTCCAAGCCGTCGGAAGAAAGACATGGAGATACCTGAAATAATGAAGAATGGTGATCATCGAGCATGAAACAGAGGCTTAAGTAAATTTGTAGGTAAAAGTTGGATGTGTAAGTGTTACTACACGACATGGTTGATCATTGATCACGTCGATTGCACCACTCGCGTGAGTAAGTAGTACACTCTATCAACTGTGTGGTAACCCATCTTTTCCGAGGGGGAAACCGGTGAATGCTCACGAAGCTGGTACTATCAAAACTTTGAAACCAAAGGCCGGTAAACTTTGATGGGTTTGGTGACTTACTCGATCCCAAGATTCAAGGTGTGCTAGTTTGCTAATGAGAAAGCCTGTGAAAGCCCGTAAATGTTATAGCAGATAGCTCCTGTGTCACTTGCCTGTGTTGAACCCGGCTATAAAAGTCGCCTTTCCTAATAGAATGAAGGTATACGATTGCTTGATGCTATGAGTGACGCGATAGTTTTAAGGTATACCAGAAGAAATTTTCAATCGAGATAGAGAGTTGTCCGGCAATGGAGATCGCGAAGTCTACTGCTGGCGGAGATTACCTCGCTGACTTTGCGGTCTCTGTTGTGATAGTGTGTTGTACCTTATTCCTCAGCTTAGCATTCTTCTACAGCTGAAACATCGTTTTTCCGGCGCGCTCAAGAATGTTCTTAGTCATTGGTGAAGAAGTATTTCAAGTGATATTCATTCGTCGGACCTTTTGTGACACGACATAGGCGAAGGAAAAAGAAGTCACACAGCACTTATCTAGCGGATATAGAAGCTATTACAAGCGCAAAAGTATACCAAAGAGTTGTTCCGTAGTAGTCACGATTTTATAGTGTTCATAAGCACCACGATATAATACTGTATAAGTTCATCATATCTATTGTCTATAGCTAGGGTTACGGTTTATGTCTCCCTATGACTCTATAGAATAGGGGGTGTTGTAAGCCTTAATTAAGCTCTTTTCTCATATAATTTCATAGTTTTACATATAGACAGTTTCAGTACTTATAGAAACTAAAGCCTATATACCACCCTGACTAGCGTGCTATAATTATAGATTGGAGCCGGATCGCTGACTTTATCAAAAGCACCAAGGAGGCTAAGCAAGTGAAGTGTGTATTGTGTTTACGATTCAGCCACTACATGTAATATCCGGTACTTCGCCAAGTATAGAATCTCGCCTCATACATTGTTCCTGCCCTGGAAGCTCATTTCATACAAAAGGCAACGGATTATTCTTCAGGTAGTCTCCGAGTCGGATAATGGCGTGGACGTCTCTGCGTAGGTGTAGCTTTTCACTGAGAGGGCTGAAATCGCCATGCCCGTATTTGTAGAACCGAATCTCGAGTCCAATTTGCACGATTCCGTAGGCCTGCTTGCTATCATTGTGGTTTGCGGCGCAGTACTCGTGGCATTGATCTTCAGTAGAACCCCAGGGTGCTCCAGCTCTCTTACATTCAACCATAGCGAAGACGTACATGTAATCGGATCCTCCAGGGCGACAGCTTAGCTTGAAGATCGTGAAATCCGGCCGCAAATCGTCGACAGGATCTTCCTGAGCTACATCGAACCCCAAACTTTCAGGAAACAACCAGCGCAGAATACCGTTCATTGGCCTGCGATAAAAATAGTCGTGAGAATTGGGGGCTCGTTCCACGACGCTCAGATGGTCAGCTATGATGCGTGAGTCGAGGTAGGTCTGGGGTGAAGCAGAGTGTGTCATATTAAAGGAGCAAATCGACTACAGTGTGTCAGATACGAAGAGTAAATCAACCAGAATGTGTCACGTTAGACGATAAATTATAGTAATAGCCTACTAGGCGTAGTTCGTCCGAGTGTTTCAAGTGGTCAAGACATTCTGCCGCGAGGGCGGTGAGACTTTCTTTACTTGTACCACTGGCCTCCGTATTATCTCATAAATCAGACGCTTTGGCAGAATACAAGCTGGAACGTGCGGGCCGTAATCATAACCTTAGGCGTGCGCACAGGCCAAAAACTACGTACTCCCATGTAACCGACCCACAATTCCCAGCTTTTTCTTCCAAAGCGTGGATTGTGGTGGGTGTGGGTTGTGATTGGTGGGGGTGGATGGGGGTGGGGCGTTTTAGGGGGTGTGGGTCGGAATACACGATAATAGCGTCTGATTTATGAGATAACCTCCGTAGTCAACCAAAATTGATGTTCTGCACAATCACACCAGTCGCTTAGCAGACCACGACTTCAGAAACTTTGATATACTGCCGCATCATCTCTACTTCTAAGTCAAGTAGACTCCATATTGCAGCTGTCCCATATCGCTCAGCCCTCTGAGGCTCCCGGATCGCCGCCTCTCCAGATCTCATGAACCATACCCGCTAACACTGTAGTCCTCTCATCTCTCACTCGCAAAATCATGGGCTCTCTCGTATATCTTGTTAGACAGGAAGGTCTGATGCAGATGAAACCCTCTGAAACGCGGAATTAACGCTCATATCACCACAGCTGTTATATACCACGGTTTCCACAAAGACTTGAACGATGACGAATTCACCTTGAGTGTGTTCGCCCAAATAACCTGTGACTTTCACGAAGGTGTGTATGTTTGAACGTTTCTGCCAAACTAGTAGGCTAACACCACAGACATCATCTTCGATGCGCTGAAATCTAGACTGGGCCTCAAGTGGAAGCAAACATACGATACCGTATACCCCTTCGGTGATTCCCGCCAGTGCTTATACGGCTCCTTGTGGATATTCAACTTCGTCGAAAATACACTTTTCTTGCACAAAAAGGATAGCAGCAGACGTCTTCCTAACTTTACTTATATTTTTAGGCGAAGCACCTATGTCCCACTCGAGGACTTCGAGCAGTGCGCCCTTCCTGGCCCCCCAGCCACTGACATTCGGAAACATTTCCCAGCTCCCTACTGGAGCCCATCACTTAAAGTGTCCAAACATAGGATAGTTTTCATCCATCGACTACTACAAGACCTCAATTTTCAATGGCGGAGCATTCTTCGGAATCGATACAGCCAGCTCATTTTCCGAAAAGTAATACGAGCAGTGCTTCGGATTTCGACACTTAACTTCAATATCGTTGAACACAGTGGATGGAGACATGGAATACGCGGCCCTTTGGTTGCAACGACGGACCTGCCAGAATGGGAACCAATCGACAATCAAATCATTCCGATTGATAATCTAAGAGTCATCGCTGCTCAGGATCCCAAAGAATGTATGGATTTGATCCGAGATGAGCTTGATGCACGTCAAAATACATCCTCCACAGAGGCATCCTGCCTAACAAACGAACTCTCGGGCACGACATACTTAGTCATGTCTTTAAGACACATAACACTCTGCAGGTGTTCGGGGACGGTTCTGGAGTGGACGCAACCGGAGCCCTTCCTCAACGGACGAGACCCGGTTTCCGATCGAGCGATCGACCTACTTCTCTCCGCAATCCCAGCTCGATGTCCTAAGACTGCCATCCACAAACTCCCCATTGAGATTCAAGATCGCATCCTGAGGCATCTATCACGAGGGCCTGTTGAGCCAGCTAAGATGGGATGTATCTTAGGCCTAGGTCTACCATTTGTATGGAATGATGGCAAGATGGCGATTGAGACCGAGCGTAACCATCATAACCGGACGGAAGGCACTCCAGTAGAATCTGAGGTCTGGTTTGGTGATTGTATGAGTGGGATATCTTACCGGGGAGACATTACAACGATACCAGGGTACAAAGAAATCGGTATTCGTCTCCCAAACACCCAAATACCACTCAAGGTCCCTCCGTCTTAAAACGCTTATAAGATACATTCCAGTCCCGAGACTTTCAGAAGCTTCGATCAGATGTTGGCTTCAGTGGCACGCTACTATACACAAGTCTCTACTCCTCGACTCATTTATGTTGCTGTGGCTACTACCTGAGCTCCTGGGCACAAAGCAAACAGTAGGTCCTTCACCGATGGCTCTCATTTCTGTAGCTCGTAAAGCGTACAGAAAAGTGATGTACAGTCCTGCAGCGAAAACGTGTATAAGACAAGAATAAGATACAATCATGGATTCGTATCTGGGCAATTAGCTGAGGAACATGGGGTGATTGGCTGTCCTTTATTCTTGTCGACGGCACAGAAAGTACCCTCTGCCAAACTTTAGGACTATCTATGATCTTTAGTTGTACCTGACCGAGAGTCGCATCCATTCTAATTTATAAAGATACTTACGATCACGTGTACTTTGAAATAATATTTAAAAAGCAAAATAAAATAGCAATCTGACGGCCAAATCTTCTCGCGCTCTCTGTAGACAAGACCTAATAAAGGATGTAGAAGATAATGCCAGTCATGCCCAGGTGCCCAGGTGGATCACGTGGGTGGTGACGCCAAGCCTTTCCAACATTGAAAGTTCCCAGAACGCTTCCTTCCTTCGTTCTTCAACTTCATCCCAAACGAATTGCACCGCGTCGTTGGACTTCCTGGATTGTCATCTCTCACTCTTGTTTCTCGGGGATACTATGTTCTGCGTGTTGTCTTCGGCGGCATTGTGTATCTCCACTTGTCTGCGCGCCACGACAGCTTCGTGGGTGAACCAACCTTGGCACCAGTTGGATTGACCTTGAGTCGT
Organism: Chaetoscypha palmicola; assembly: GCA_003988945.1. Classification (NCBI taxonomy): domain Eukaryota; kingdom Fungi; phylum Ascomycota; class Leotiomycetes; order Helotiales; family Helotiaceae; genus Chaetoscypha; species Chaetoscypha palmicola. The sequence goes on along the minus strand of QYAH01000164.1, from coordinate 45,650 downwards.
GGCTTAGCAGAACATGCAGTTTGATACGCGCGGAATCAGTAGCGTTTCGTGATACGAGGTGGATACGGAGAGAGGATTGTTGTTCTTCTGGTAAGCAATGATCAATTCAAAACTACCATATCTATCTCATGCTCACGATGTCTTCACAGAATTACTTTCCTTCACGGATCATCAGCCGCTCATCGCATAACGAATTGGCCAGTGCTGATATTGCTACTGTCCTGTGGATTAGTATCTACAGCGACAGCTTTACTGAAGACCACCATCATGATCGCTCTAGTCTACTTGACATAGCTGTTTGAGGCTCTACTTCTCTTTCTATTTCATCCCACCCGAGAAGACATCTAATCTCTTGCTGTCAGTGCAAAGTTGCCGTTACCACCATCGTTGTACACAATTTGTCCCTGCTTCCGGCCGCTGTTCGAACCTCAGCTCTTTCTTATCTTTTCCCAAGCTTGTTGTTCGAAACTTGCGGCCCACGTCATGGCCGTTGAGTTAAGCGTTATGATTGACTCGAAAGCACGAGCCCACCAACATTGATAAGTGTTGGAAGGACGGGGCCCTGAGGCGTAGCTACAACACAGATACATCCGTTATGCATGAAGTTGTGGCGTGGGGAGATTATATGAAGCCAGCTTAGGCAGCGACCAATCGCCTCGTTATATGTCTTAAACTCCAACAGCTAGGGTTTACGGACGTGTGTACCTTAAAGCTAGTCGTGGAACGTTACAATCCTTTTCATGATTTTGACATACTTTCGTCAACGTACAGGCAGCTGTGCTAGTGAGGCTTCTGCAATCCGTTTTGTATTTCGTGTCTGGGAGGAATCTGCAAGCTAAGGCATATTGTGGCTGACTTATTAAGATTGCTCCATTTGGGAATAGGGGAAGCATGATGTCCGAGGACTCGTTTTCTACCCTAAGTCCGATTATCATTAAGGTAGTGGCCAACTTCCCTCCTCGTCACGTCTGCATCAGCTAACTATCCTTTTACCAGGGCAATCATTTCTTCCATCAGGATAAAGATACTAGATTTATTGTGCGCGGCCTTGAGTACTCCCCTTTTGAGGAATATTATGGCGACGATGCGTTGACCTTAGTCGAATATTGCGAACGAGATATTCCAGCTTTGCAATACCTAGGGGTAAATGCTGTCCGGATCAGAGATTTGTTTTCTGACGTTGATCACTCAGGTTGCATATCTGCATTTGCATCTGCAGGAATCTACATACTAGTTGATCTGGCGTGGAGAGATGGAAGATTTCCGGAATGCACCGTTGAAGGTTGCCCGACTTTTTGGGACCGCGATTATTTCAACTACAGTTCTATCGTCATCGATGAGTTCGCTCGCTATACTAATGTCATTGGCTTTCTGGTGGCTTATTCTCATGTCAGTCCTACAATCAGCCTCTCTAGCATCGCCAGTGCCAAAGCAGCGGTCCGCGATACGAAGTCTTATATTGCCGCTAAATTCCCGGCAAGGATCGTGCCAGTGGGAGTCGGCACATTCAATTCGGCCATGAACAGTGAGCTTGCTATGCCATATTTGAACTGTGGCGACGCGAATCTTTCTGTGGATTTCTTCAGCATCTCCACCGAACTATGCGCCGGCAGCACAGGAAACATTTCAGAAGTATACGGGGGGTATGGCGTGCCGTTGATAACAGATAGGAACAACTGTTCTGGTGAGCTTAGTGCTCTGGGCTTCGGCGGAATCTTTTCCTCGGAGCTCTCTGCGGTCCTTTCTGGCGGTTTCCCTTCAGCACTTTTTGAAACCGAATTCCAATATGGTAAGTTGCCATGGAAGCTATTCCGATCAATAATTTGGTCGCTAAGGACCGTATCATACAGGAATCTTTGAGACATCATTTTCTCTCAATCAATCGAGAGTATTTGCACCTTCCGAATTATCTTTAGCGTACTCTGAGGAGTTCGCTAGTGTGTCTTCGACGACCGCCCAATTACCTTCAGACACCGCCGCAAATGCTTTATTACGTCCCTGTCCAACGGATAGCGCATGGGGTGAGTACGATCAAGCTCTAGACTCCCAATGCTAACTAATGCTGGCTGCAGCTGGGTACGAGACTCTTCAGCCCGCTGTAGATGAAAATCTCTGCAATTGTATGAACGACTCAAGCACGTGCTATGTAGAATATGTATATGAGGAATTACAATACTCACCGATTTGGGACGAATTGCGCAAGAAAGACAGTGAGGCCGAGTTGGGAGTCTTCTCAAACCCAGCTCTTGGGCAATACGGTGTATTCAGTATGTGTGGTCCGGATGCGCGATTGACGTGGGGTGTGAATTACTTGCACACGTACCACCCTAACGATACAACGAGTCTTTCGTGTAAGGACGTTGTGGGTGAAAAAATGAAGGTTCCGACTTTGAATGATACCTGTTCAGCCCTGCTTTCGAGAGCAGGCCGTTATGGAAATCAGACTTCAGGGCCACCGCCGGCTACGAGTTTACCGCAGCCGACGACGTCAAAGAACTCTTCTTTTACACCCATATTCGTCTTGCAAGACCATTCGCCGCTGTCTCCTGGAAAGATAGCAGGTATCGTGATCGGTGTAATAGCTTTCGTGTCTCTGATATCCCTGGGAAACTTCCTTCTCTGGAAGCGAAAGAAGGCGAAACAGTCTAGGAGCAGCAGCCCCGTCCGTTTAGAGGTTATTGCTGGTCAAGATGGTGGAAAGTCAGAATTAAATGGAGAACCCATCAAAGCGGAAATATGGACCAAACGAAATCCTGTCGAGCTCCCTGACACTACGCACTATCTTGCGGAGTTACCTAGCGAGATGAGTCCTGAGCTACGTGACAAGACGCATGGAGAACATGTCCCAGTCGTTGATGCTGCTGTCGAAGAGATGTCTGTGGAACATCCGACGGACAGGCCAGTGTCTTTGCCAGTCAGTCAAGTTTCGACGGCTCTGGGTGATGGGCCTTGGATAGCAACCGGCCATGAGAGTCAGCTGGTCAGTCCGAGGGAGAGCACCACCACTGCAACATCACCATTGTCACCAAATCGAGCAAGCATCCGATAAATCCTATCGATGAGTGCCTTCAATACGCTGTTAATCCCGCCATGGCCTGGGGGAATGTGAGAGGTCTAGGTAGTAGTTAGTACTGCACATGGTAATTTAGGAGGACAGTACGCAATATCTATACCGCGATGGATATTTATGGGATATTTGACTCGGAGATTCACAGAGCGGTGGGGTTACAATATGGTGTAACAGTTTCGGTACAATTGTTTCCTCAAGTTGAGAGAGTTTCAATCTGCTAAGCACGGATCCTTCTAACCTCATTTAATGAGCAACTGCAGTTCTTTACGACCTTATCGTATGCGACCTTGAAAGCATTTCGACTACCTACTACACAAGTCTCACAAAGTTCGAAAAACATATGGTTAGGAAGCACGCTTTGCGGTTTGAGAAATTTGAATATAATGTTGCGGGGAGGTCGGGAACCTGTGGCGGAACAGTTCTATCTCTGAGACTGTCATCCGCTCGAATCAACACCGTTGCGAAATCTACTTATGCGCTACCATTTTATCTGATTGTGAGCTTTGCAAGCACGGTGATCGCCGCGACGGAGGACCCAGCGATACACAGGCGTGGCAAAAGTCTACTGCTAACAGAATGCTTCTTCCTACGATCTGTCTCCGCAAATCCAGGGGGGCCCATTCGCCTGTTCGTTCTCGACGTGAGCAAACTCTCAAAGTTCCAATTACCACTGATTAGCACCTCCGGCCGCAAGATGTGTAATCCGAGCAAGTACCGAGTGACATGGCACTAGATAGTGAGCCTTTAATCACTCAGATTAACGGAAGTATCGTATGATGAGCCCTTCTCAGCAAGCAAGCCAATGAGAAATGATAACACAGACAAATCCATTATCACGATATCTTCGCGCCGACATAGAATTTTGTACGAATGAGCGACGAGAAAATCGCATGACGATGAAGATCACGAGGCAGACTGAAATGACGAAATCAAGTGAAAGCGAACAAGATAGACTTAATACGGCCATTATTGAAACATAGCTTCCCGCTAAAGAATGCTTACTGGAGTGACCATGTGCGAAGCCGACGAAGCACATCTGCTGTCGCCAATGAACTAGGAATGGGGACCAAACTTTCGACTTATGAGATTCCTCATCACACGGAACGAGCGCATGGACTTCTGATATATACCTCCGTATGGCCACAGCAGCTCGGAGACAGAAGATCTCCACTTCGAAATCATTTGTTCTGACGATGCATGAATATGTGATGTGCAATGATTAACAGTGAGAAAGCGAGCATGCGATGGATGTTACTTCTATGGTTATGGAGGACGGGGTGGGATGTGATATTTAAGCACGGACGAGATCGCCAGCCAATCTGGAGGTGGGAGTTGAAGATGGGCGCGTAAATGCTTGAATGTGCAGCCAATTATATGGGAGAAGGGGGATGTCATGCTGTGTGTGGAGAGGTAGAGAACGGCTCATAGGCTGGATTGTGCATTTACCCGTCGCCACGGCCGCCTCGCCTCGCCATCTTCATCAGGAGCTTTGCCGAGAACTCGCTTGAGCCAGCCAGGGGGCGCCCTTTTCCCTCGACTGCATTGCATGCAGCCCACCAGTCCCAGCATCTTGTTGATGGTCACCACACCTGGTATACACTTCTCATCACTCTTCCAAAGCCATCACATCCCCCCTAACCGCGCTATTCCTGTCCTTCCTCATGCAGGTTCCTGGCCCCGACAGCTGCTCATCGACCAAACAGAACGTTTCTCGCTCTCTCCTACCAATAGCAGACCAGCATTGCCTTTCCGTCCCTCCTCCCGATGCAGCACTTCAAATCCCCTCCCTCTCGGTATATCATATCACCATCTCCCACAGCCGCCCACGATGAGGTCGCATACACCAGAGGCTCAGCGTTCGTCTCCGCAGACGTCGGTCTTGTATCACGATACGTTTCGTAACCTGGCGAGGGAGTTGATGCTTTGTTTCCGTGAGAGCAGAAGCAATGCAGCAGACTGGACATGAGTCGATAAAAGCACTTCAAGTGTTCTTCGTCTCGATTCTGGTCTTGCCAGCAACCGTTGCCATCTCCATCCCAAGAAACGTTCACATCCAACTTCGAAGGGGTCTGGGAATCGATTGGAGCCCAGCGCCGTCACCGGAAAACGGCCCCCCTTTGTCCGCAGGCGCAACAAGAGACAAAGCAGTTCTACCGGCGGAAATTGGAGGCATTATTGGAGCCTACTTACTCTGTATCTGTGTCGTCGCTCTCAGCTTGCTTACGTGCGCTCGCAAATCTCGTCAGAGAGCACAATCCGCCCGCAGACCCGTGGATGTTGAGATGATAGTAGCGCAACCAAAGGCCTTATCCATCAATCCCATAACTCGATCTCCATCCGTCGGCAGTCCTCGCAACTTCTCCTGGCCTTCTCCAGAAAAAGACGAAGCAAACCCTTACGTTTTCCCCATCAATCGACGGTCCCCTCTCACCCCACCAGGAACCGATCCCTACGTCGATTCGCGCATCGTCGAAGCAGATAAAGAAATGGCGGCGCGAAACCTAGAAGATATATATGCCCATGTCATGGAGCAGGAGGAGGCAAAGGCGGCGGGAGTGAGCCCGAAAGATCTGCCATCACCAGTGGTATTACAACGACCGGGTTCCATCCCCCCGACAGCACCACAGCGAGGCGGATCACCAAACAAGAAAGACAAATCTCGAAGACCGGCAAACATCACATTAGACGACGACAAGTCCACCAAATCTCGAGCGTCCTCCATCCTCTCTGCGCTATCTCCAAGACGAAAAGCGCATCCACGAGCACTACAAATCTCCTCTCCTCTGCCAACGCCCAAATCCTCCAACTTCCCCCACAACGACGACGCAGAAGAACGCGAGCCCTTATCCCCCAAATACTACAAACCACCACCACCAGTCCCCACGGACCAAACGCCCTACACACATTCTCGGAACACCTCCAGCATCGCACCGGCATCTCCCACGCGAAGCATCGCCTCTCAACTCGCGCCCTACGGCCCCAACGGTCCAGGAAACACCTCCAGCCGACACCAACCCTTTCCCTCCCAAACCTCCATCCAAACCCTCCCCGACCCAGCATCCGCCTCAACCGCAACCTCCACCACGCCCATCTTCATCGCCCCCTCGAAACGCGGCCCAGCACCCCATCCCCTCCCCACGGCCTCCAACCCACCCTCCGTCCGCGCACTCCCCTTCCGCCAATTCGAACCCTCCCTCAAATCCCCATCCTTCAAACCCACCACCAAGACCACCGTGCTCGAACGCACCGTCCCGCAGCACTCGGGGCCGAATACAGCTGGCTTGAGGACGCCGTGGACAGCGGGCGCGGTGCCGTATTCACCGTTTTATCAGCCGACGACGCCGATGGTGCCGGTTACGCCGCGGTTGGTGACGAAGGAGGATCGGAAGGCGATGAAGAGACAGGAGCGGAAGATGGGGGCCGTGCAGGAGTTGATTCGGAGTGAGGATGAGATGTGGGATAGTGCGTATTAGCGGGCTGGCTGCTGGATATGGTGCGGTGCTCCTTGAAGTAGGGCGATGTAGATGGGATATTTCGAAGGGATGTCAGGATGGAGGATTGTGGGATTAGATTTACGAGATGATGATGTTGGCTCTTTGTTTGTGTTGTGTTTTTAGCGTATATATTACTCTTCGTTCTATCTTTGCTTTTTATACTGTATATCATGTTTGTCGAGCTAGATCGATATCTCTGTCGCGATGTTCTGTGACTGGAGCCCGTAGACGAATGTGCGTGATACATGCAAGCAATCGAATCGTACTCTCGCTCGTCGGGCTAGCGTTAACGCGACTGTGCTTGAAGGGGACTGATAGGTCGGCAAACAGGGGAGAAGTAAAGGAACGGAGATAGATTTGGCTGGATATGAATATCTGCTGCGGTGTGCTGTGACATGACCGTACTTCGTGTAGGACGGGGACGAGGGAAATATATCTGATGAGTGGAGATGATAGGAAGTGAACCGAATTTCGGTTTCCTATCGCGTGGGAATGGGCGGATGAGATGGGAGCCTTCAATACGATTGAAGATCTGAGTGCTAGATGAGACATCTCTGGCATGGTATCAGTAAATATGTGCGTCTCATAGCAAGCGATATTTCATCTTCAAGTCAGAGCTTGCGATAATAGTAATTCCATCTTACATTCCCGTCTCATGCTTCCCCCCACTCCGACGAGCTATTTTTCTCATACAGTACATCTATCCTAGACACCTATATCCCACTCACCACATCTCCCACACAAACCCCGGCAGCACAGTCCTCATAACCGCCCAGTGCCCCAACGCACTCTCCCTCTGCCACCCCTCAAACGCCGCCGTCTCGTTCCGTCTCAACACCCTCATATCCCCCTCATTCGGGATCGCAAACGCGCTATCCAGCACCTCAAACTTCGGCACCAAAAACGCCTTCCTCGCTCTACTATCCAGATAATCCGCCGCGACAGGACTATTAAACGTGATACTAGAGTGCGGTTCTTTGGTGCAGAAGATCACCATGTTGGTGAAATCGCGGCCGTCGGTGGCGATCTTCGAGGAGGAGGGCGCTTCGGATTCTCGGTAGATGCGGCAGGTGGGGAAGACGCTGCGGATGGTGGTGGTGATGATTAGGGAGGGGGGGAGGAGGAGGTCGCCGGCGTAGTTCTGGGGGTGTTAGTAGGATGGGCGGAGGGAGGGAGGGGACGTACGATGGCGATGACGCCCCAATCTTCGAGCATATCGTATAGATCTTGGATGAACTCGAGCGTGAAGAGGTCGACGGGTTCGGCGCCGCCTGTGAAGACATCGTGGACGATGTAATCGTATTTCTTGCCTGCTTTGGCGGTGCGGCTTGCGAATGCGACGGCGTCGTCGATGATGGGCGTGTGGGATGCTGGGAGGCCGAAGTATTTGGTTGCGAAATCGTGGACGGCGGGGTCGATTTCGACGATTGTGGTGGCGATTCCGTGGGCCATGAATGCTGTTGGGGTGGTTCCGATTCCAAGACCGCTGGTTTCTTATATCAGTCTTGACTTGAGAGTTCTAGGATGAGGAGACTTACATGTTCAAAGCTGTCTTCTGTCTATCTGGTGCGGGTGTTTTGACTTTGACCAATCTCACTGCTTCTAACATGACAAAAACGCCGTAGATGGGTTCGGCTGCTCCTTCAGATCGAGCAAGCCATTCTCCACCGAGGAGACTATGATCGCATCTCATGACTCTGAATCTGTGCTCAGCGCTCTCGATGATAGAAATATACCCAGTAAGCGACTCCTGACGGTCGATAAGTGACCATCCAGTTGTTTGCAAAGCCGTATTAAGAGATGAGGTAGAATATGGTGTTGGCAAATGATTGTTAAAAACAACCGTATGAAGAAGTGCAGGAAGTGCATATAACAACAACTTCGAAGGAGAGAAAAGCGCATATAATCCTGTAAGCAACAGCGACAGTCCAATCCTCGTATGCAAAACCGTAGTCCCAATAGTCTGCGAGATATAACCCCCAGAATACCACTCCACAGTTTTATAAAAAGCATAACTCGCAATCCCCGGCGTAGCATCAGCCAACCACTGAAACCTGCCCGGATTCATCTCCAGATCGTCAAGCACCGTCGCCGTACAACTAACGCTCAAAAGCAACAACGGCAAAAAGCTAACACCCTCGATGATAACCGGCCCATATCTCGCACCTAAGTTCCCACTGAACTTGCAAAGAAAGAATTGGATAACGGGAATATACGCAGCGAGAACCGGTAGCAACAAGACGGGTTTAACAGGTATCCTGCGCTTCAAAAACAGATTAAAACTCCAGCCGAGGAAACACGCGCTCATTACACCTTTGGCATGGTATATCGAGCTCGGGATCGAGCCGTATACGGGACTTAATGTGAGGAGAGAAACGTTGGAGTAAATTGCTGCTAGGGATAATAAGGTGGCAGATTGGATTAGTACCCAGGCTTGTTGGCGAGCCCATTTTGAGGTTGTTTCGTCGCGGGCTTTGGAGGCGAGGGCTTTGAGTTCTTTTTCGAAGTTTTCTTGGGTGAGGAGGGGATCGGTGGATGTTGGTGGTTTTGGTGGTTTGGTGGATGACTTTTTGGGGGGTGCCATGGTGGTGGTTTTGGCGAGGGAGGTGAGAAGAGGTGTGGACGGCCAGCGATGTGTGAAGAGAAAATGAGACAATTAGAAGATGTTTAAAAAGCGCGAAAGTTGATGAGTATAGGGAGAATTATTTTGACTCCTTCGGCTCATGTTTTGGGAGCTTCGAAATATGGAAACGTTGCTATATCGAACAACAGCCCATTGCGTTGAGCCTGAAACGCTGGAGCCATATGTTGGCGGAGCGGGGCGGGGCGGAGAATCGAAACGAAACACGTCACGTGAGACACCTGATGTCAGGTTCAATCGGAACCTTTTACTGACTGCATTTACATATATGGTAGGTGGATGAATTGCAAATTAATTGTTTAAGCGTTATCTTATATACAGACGTATCCAGGAGCAAAATATGTTGCTAAAGACATCCGTAACTTAACTAATTTTAAGGTCGTATAAGTAGTCTAAAATTCCGGCTATGAATAGTATTTTTGTCTACAGGTGAGTCTCTAGTATCTTTCGATAATAATCTGAAGAATTAAGTGTTAATTCTATACACAACTAAAGAAATATTACTTGAAACAGCGATTTGCACGCTTATGCCAAAGATAAACAAATCAGCGTAATGCGCGAATGGTTGTCACATAACAATCAGGAGTATACGTAGATCTTCGGCGGTCGTGGTAGTCACATATATTAGAAAGAATGAAACGCAAAGAGTGGGACTATACTGTGCGGCTTTTAGAATTAAAGCTCTCTTCATTTACCGAGCTGCCTCGCGTACCGTTTATATGTCGTTGAGTGAGGATATTCTTAGCTCCAAAGCCATGTCAAAAAGCCTGAACCGCTCCCCGATCACTCCTCTACTTGTTCTACATCTTCGTCTCCATTATCCTCCAGCATTGACCATTCTTTACTGGACGAGGGAGACGCGTCGCCGAGATGATCCATTCCTGGAAACGTCCCAGGTCGACCTATGCCGGCCAGGTAAATGCTCTTTGTCTAAATTTTCTGGCGGCTTGAACTGACGACTTCGGTTCTCGCGACTTTGGCTGAGTGAATCGGTGATTGCGTGGGTTTGGTTGGGTAGATGACAAACATACCATTATCTTCGCGGATGGGAGATGACGCTCTTCTCTTGCGGTGTTTGCAGACCGGTTCAGCTTCCTCCTTCACATCATTATCCTTTATCTCTTCTTCCTTCGCAAGTTTTACTTTCACATCTTCCTCCTTCGCATCCTCCTCCTTCACATCTGGCGAAACCTCTCTGACAGACCCCGCGTCCGGATTCCAGGTATTGCCAGCCAGAAATTGAGCCACAGGCATGGCCGCAAAGAACCACCGCTGTCCAGGATACTGAGTCGGTGACAACACCTCCCTTCTCCAAATGTTATGCTGTTCGTCATTTGCGAGCTCGCTGACAGTGTAAGGAGATACCGCTCTGACCAAACATCCTCCTGACAGAACAACCAACTTATCTCGATGCGACTGCTTTGCCATCTTTATCGAGGAACGGCTGGCCGTGGTGCTCGAAGTTCTTTCGTAGCACATTGATTGACCAGGGGGTCGAAAACAGATCTGCTTCTTTCTTTGTTCTGCGTTTTGCAGCGACAGCTAGTAGTAGCGCCCCGACTACATAATCGGATGGCTTTGCTGTCCGCAAGCGATCCTCCATCTCAGGTCCAAGGTAGTAGTCAGCACGAAGCGCTGCGACAATGTCGTGCATCGAGATTGTATTTGGGGTTGGATTGAAGTACACACGGGCAGCCAGCTCATCGCTGGTTGGAAGTGGAGACATCTTTTGCGCTGGCGGGTCATCAATATAGTGAAATCCCGCCGTGACTTTGGAGATTGAGAGGAAATGGTGGAAGAAAACGGAAAGAGATTGAGAAGGAAAATTCGCTTGATCTGCGCTAAAGTTAAGCGACGAATATTTCGAAGTCATAAGTGAAGTCTGAAACCATGGGGAAAGTGATGATCTGAATGGCCCTTCATTGTTACTGGCACTCTTCGGTTTGAGGACACAAAGTCAAGAAGAAGGGGGGAAACTTGACGAAATAAGGGTCTATCTGGTGGAAGAGCGAGATGCAGAACTTAAGCATTCACTTTGTACGCTGTAGTATAACACTATGCCTAGTACTAGGAAGCTGCTCATTCTATAGAAGCCTATGTTGACCGCGGCCTTCTTCGTACAAGATCTCTTTGTGTTTCCGACTCGACAGATCCTCGGATCTGACTGCGATGATGCGGAGAGACGAAAGATTGCGGCATAGGCCCAGAGGAGATCAGTCTCTGATAGAGGTCCCTTAGCACTGATATGACAGTCATTCTCGTGTTCTCTGATATCGAAAATATGTAGGCGAAGCTAGGCAGGATCGTGCAATCGCGAAAAGAGGATTCAGACTGGAGTACAGCCGTGATCTGCTGAAGTTGGAGGAGACAACTAGCTAGTTGTGAGCTTGCCAACACTGCAGAATCCGTTAGCGAGACTTGGGATGCATGGAAAAGGGGACGCACTGTCTCCGGATGAGAACCTTGGGCCTAACTTGGAGAGATGATCTTCATATTCGTATTGTATCTCGCTTCCTCCTGCCATCAAAGAGCGGTCGAGTTGCTGGTTTCGAGCATCGTCCCAGCGATCTCTTGTCTCTTCTATCCATGTTTGAAAGGAGACTGCACAACTATTGTACGCAACGACGAGCCCTGTGACGGCTGCTAGACCTTCTAGTTGAGGCATGACAAGGACGATGAAATCAAATATGAGGATGATGTACAAGACGGTGGAGAACTGAGCTATACATTCTGATCCTCCTCGTCCCATCTCTACATACATATCGTCAACCCAACCATCATCACCCGTGACTCCATCCCACATATTAATCATGAAATGATAATACACCTCCGACCCCAAACACTAAATCCAAAAATGTATTCTGCGGGGTGCTGTATCCCCTAAACAGGCGAGTAGAAACACATCATTGTAGATCATGTCTCAAACCAAACGGCAGCAACCGTTGAGGGGGCCAAACAAATCAATAAACTATCGTGAGCATAGCCTCGATGATGGAGATGCGCAGCAGAGCTGAATCGCTTCACGGGATGGATCATTGGTCACTGGACCGATTGCTTGTAACGTTGGAAACTGGGTGTGGATGTCTGACTTGCGGTGAAGGATTTCGGAGGTATATCTTGATTTGAAGAAAGGTTTACCACTTGGTGGTGTTGTGGAGTGACGGGCTACTAGTTGTAGAGTTGAGGCATGAAGGGAAACAGACTAGACCGACCACCTTTCGCTTCGAGGTTTGTCAGCCAATGAAACACAGCTTTGCATCTTCTTCTCGTCCGTACCCGCTTGCTATTTTTTTCTTCTTCTTCAATAACTTCACGATGTTGAGACCGGCAACGAAGATTCTCACCAAGAATTCGGTCGTGTCTAAGCCGACCTTGTGCCGAGTCTGGGCCGCCATCGCAAGCCAAGGAATTATCCCGTCAATCACCGTCCGTCCTGGAAAATCCCCCACCAGTTCCAAGGTTGCCCCTCGATTCTTCGACCCCGTTGCTCCATGATGCGAGTCGTAAACAACCGGCGTTTTATTTTTGCGGATCATAATCGAATGTCTATATAAAGAGTGCTTTCTCGCTACGTCGCGTGGGTGTTGTGTTCAATTGATTCCATTGAGCTGAGCATCTCTTCTGATCCACCAGTCTGCTTTCTTTCCAGTGTCTAATTCCAATACAACCAACCTCTCCGTGGAAGATAGACCGAGTTCACTTCGGAGCAATGGCGGAAGTAACAATAACAGGATGGGATACCCGCGATGTTCGGTTTCCAACCTCACTCGACAAGACCGGTTCGGATGCTATGAATGCTGCCGGAGACTACTCCGCCGCATACTGTATCTTGAAGACAGATTCGAAGTTCTCGGGACACGGAATGGTATATCCAACATCCCCCACCCTTTCGTATCATTGCAATAGAGTCGTGCTTATACTTTTCCATGCAGACCTTCACAATCGGGCGTGGTAACGACATCGTCTGCAAAGCCATCGACAACGTCGCGGATCGAATCAAAGGCAAGACACTCTCCTCGCTCGTCGCAAACTGGGGTCAAACCTGGCGATACCTAGTCTCTGACTCTCAATTACGATGGATCGGGCCCGAGAAAGGAGTAATACATTTGGCACTCGGCGCAGTGGTGAACGCTATCTGGGATCTGTGGGCAAAGACCTTGAACAAGCCTGTATGGAGAATCGTGGCGGACATGAGCCCGGAAGAGTTTGTCAATTGCATTGACTTCCGGTACATTACGGATGCGATTACTCCCGAGGAAGCTGTTGCCATGTTGAAGGCTGAGGAGGCAGGTAAAGAGAAGCGGATTCAGGATGCGCTGAATAGTAAAGCTGTTCCTGCATATACTACTTCCGCGGGATGGCTGGGCTATGGAGAGGACAAAATGAAGGGGCTGTTGCAGGAGACTTTGGCCAAAGGTTATCGGCACTTCAAATTGAAGGTTGGGACTTCAGTTGAAGCTGATCGAAAGCGTTTGACCATTGCCCGAGAAGTTATCGGATATGATAAGGGCAATTTTCTGATGGTAGATGCAAATCAGGTACGTTTCTCGCCTTTTATCTACGCCCTAGTACTTACGTCCACAGGTATGGTCTGTCCCAGAAGCAATAGAGTACATGCAACATCTCAAAGAGTTCAAACCATGGTTCATCGAGGAACCAACATCACCCGACGATATCCTCGGCCACAAAGCCATCCGCGACGCTCTTCGACCCGACGGAATCGAAGTCGCAACAGGAGAAATGTGTCAAAATCGCGTAATCTTCAAGCAGCTCCTCGCCAGCGGCGCAATCGGCATCTGTCAAATCGACGCTTGCCGTATGGGTGGTGTCAACGAGGTATTGGCAGTCTTGCTTATGGCAAAGAAGTTCAACGTACCCATCGTGCCTCACAGCGGTGGAGTCGGCCTTCCTGAATACACTCAGCATCTAAGCACGATCGATTACGTGTGCGTCAGCGGCAAGTTGAGCGTCCTGGAATATGTCGACCACCTCCACGAGCACTTCGAGCATCCTTCCGTCATCAAGGATGGCTATTATCAAACCCCGATGGATCCAGGCTACAGTGTCGAGATGAAAGCTGCGAGCATGGAACAATATAGCTTTCCTGGGGCTGAGGGCGGTTGGTGGAAGAGTGAAGAGGCCAAGCCGATTCTTGAGGGTGTCAAAATCTAAGATGATCTCTGAAACTTTTTCTTTCGAAGGGGTCGGGAGTTTTCATGTTGGGCTTCCGTCCGCAGGGCAACGATGGCATCCTGTATAACACATCGAGTTATCCGTAGCATCGCGTAGCGCGTGCATATTTGTTACCAATATAATCATATTCACTGATGCTTTCGTTGATGGTGAGATGAACTGCGGTGCTTTTATATGTGATACTATTAGGGAGATGTGAAATAGAGCATCTCCCTTGATTGAGCTAAGAGTCGCAGCTTCATATATATAGCGGTTGCCACAGTCTTACGTTCCTACTTATTTAGATAGATATATCAAATCACCCCCCCTCGGGCCCCCAGATCACTTGCAAATCGGGGAGTTGATCAGAAATCTTACTTTTTACGTCTCGGTCGCATTATAGGAAAGCTGATCCTCGTAACCACGCCGTCCGCCCATCATCGGACTTCCCCGCGAGTGGAGTATATGTTCCGTGGTAGTCATGAATCCATGGTGTTCGTGAACACCATATAGTATTCGTTAATACCATAGAATCGCGACTACTATATAGTGTTAATAAACACCACGGTACGTACCTTTCCGTGTTTCAAGGAGTCATAGATCTTAGTGTTGTAGGTGTATATTTAGCATGGCCGAGCGATAAAATCAAAGAATATTCTAAATACTACGTATTTAGGCTAATAATTAATGTATTTAGATTTATCTTTATAGCCGTAGCTCGGGATCGACGGTTTTCGACCCTTAGGAGTAGTAACTATCTATATTTGTAATAATTAAATTGTATGAGAAAAGCGATTATTTTAAGTATTAGCGATGTACTTGATTGTCTAGAGGCCTAAGCACATAATTAGTATATAAATTAATATAACACTATAGTGTTTATGAATACCATATGGTAGTCACAATTACCGTGGTATTGACGAATACCATATGGTATTCGTCAACACCATGATTCGCGACTACCACGGAACATCCACCCGACCCACCCCGTGAATTCTCGCTAAAGCAAACCCCCCGCCCGCCACCGCTGGTGGGTTCCTCAATATCTTTTACAATATCGCACATTTTTTCAACAAATCACGACCGGGGACATGGTCTAGGGGTATGATACTCCCTTCGCATCAGAAGTTGGGAGGGGTCGGGGGTTGTAAGTATTTACTGTTCTTTGTTCTCATCCAAGCACCTACTAATGCCTCATCAGCAATTCCCCCTGTCTCCAGTTTCTTTTTGGTTTTTTTTTTGGGGGGGGGGGGGATGGTGAGTGATTTTTGTGCGCTGGTGGATTGTGGGGGTTTGGTAATGTTGTTGGGGTTTGTAGGGATGAGAGGGGATGTGGGGTGTTTTTCGAGCTTTTGTCTCCTGAGAGGAGTGGGAGAGTCGATGAGGGTTTGTTGTAACTGGTTTTTTGGTTGACGGTGTGATGTGTTATAGATGAATGTGCCATATCGATTTCATACAATGCCCCTAGAACATTGGCAATATGACTTATGAGTCTTGTAGTAGACGTGACGACTAAGCCTTTGGATGAAGTGATTTTTTTCTATAATTACTTCTCGTACATAGACTCGAACATTTAGCAACCATTCCATAATTCAAACGATTCGAGCCTGATCTATTTCGATGAAGCTTCTTTATGGCACGGACGGCGGGGCGGGTTGCAAACGGCAATTTAGCCGACAGAAATCTTCAAAGCTCTGCTCTTTCCCGCGCAGCCTTGCACCTCTCGACCACCACTCGATCTTCATGTGCAGATGACAACACATCACCGTCGTACTGCGCTCACAACATGACAATAACATACATAGTATGAATCCCTCTGGTGAATCCGTCAATGCGACTTCTCACACAGATGAATACACGAGGTTGCACATAACACCTCTCGATCCTAAACTCCTTCGAGCTATCCTCCCACCGTCAATCCTGCCACATGCGCGCAACATCTCGTACCATTCGATCGCCACTTTTCCTGAGAAGTCGTACGGATATCTGGAGCTACCAGTTATGGATGCTGAGAAGATCAAGAAGAAGCTCAATGGTTCGATCTTGAAAGGGAGCAAGATGCGCATTGAAAAGGCGCGGCCGCAGAAGGAGACTGTTACGAGTAAAACGCCTGTGCCTGAAAAGCCGAGGAAAGCAGACAAAGAGTCGAGGAAAAGGAAGAGAGATAGGGAGGTTATACCTGGGGCTGAGATTGAGGAGAGATCCGTGAAGAGAGGCTGGACGACACCGGTCGCGACTGCGAAAGGGAAAGATATAGTGGTGGACAAGAAAAAGATCAAATCAAAATATACTACAGGCCCGGAATGCCTGTTCAAGACGGTTGTTCCGCCGAATGTTGCGACGAGCGTGAAATCTACAGGGAAACCTGAAAGGAAGAAGGGTAAGCCTGGGAAGGAGACTGTGGTGCACGAGTTCTCAAAGACGACGAAATATGCTACGTTTCTGAGAAGTACCTCGACTGGAAACAAGAAGGTCACCGCGGGGTTTGTAGAAGGGAAGGGATGGGTGGACGAGGAGGGAAATGTTGTTGAGGAAGTGGTGATTAAGTCGAAGAAATCCTCAAAGCCCAAGAAGAAGGAACCTACGCCGCTGACTGCCCTTGAGGAAAGCAGTTCTAGTTCTGAAGATGATTCTAGCGATGAAGAAATGTCGTCCGAGAAGCATACTCCGGACCCTGTGCCCGTCTCGTCTGTAACTAAGACTTCACTCAAAGCTGCTCCCGTTCAAGCACCTATACAGGAAGACTCAGAAACCTCAACTTCTGGCTCCTCTTCTGAAAACGCCGAATCAGATTCCGAAGACTCCTCAGAATCAGAATCAGAAGTAGAATCATCACCCTCAGCATCCTCCTCAGCCACCGATTCCCGACCCGTCTCCCGTCCCCGATCCTCATCAGGACCACCAATCAACCTCTCCATAAAAATCCCAACACCATCCATAACAACAACCCCCATCTCCACCTCCACCTCCATCCACCCCCTCGAGGCACTCTACAAGCGCTCCAACCCCTCCAACCTCGACGCAACTCCAAAGCCAGCCGCCCCATCATTCTCCTTCTTCGGCGCAGACGTCGACAATGAATCCGAACCCGAACCCTCAGAAGCAGCACCCTCCAAACCCCCCTTAACACCCTTCACCCAGCGCGACTTCGAATACCGCGGTCTCCGCAGCGCGGCACCCACGCCTGACACAGCGCACGCTAATAAGCGCTTTC
Source organism: Chaetoscypha palmicola (assembly GCA_003988945.1). NCBI lineage: Eukaryota > Fungi > Ascomycota > Leotiomycetes > Helotiales > Helotiaceae > Chaetoscypha > Chaetoscypha palmicola. Next base: position 28,059 of record QYAH01000164.1, on the reverse strand, counting down.
TCTGGCCATCTTCGCGGGACGAGGAGGACGACGAGGACGAAGCGCCTAGTTCGCCGATCCGGAAGGGGGAGAGCAGTCGTGCGCGGGACGGTGGCAAGTCGAACGGCAAAGAGCGTGGGGACAAGGACGGGGGGAATACGCCGAAACCCGAGAGTGATTTCCAGAAGTGGTTTTATGAGAATCGCGGGGAGGCGAATCGGGCGTGGAAGAAACGGAGGAAGATGGTGGGGAAGGAGAAGAGGGCGAGGGATAATCGGAAGAGGGGGGAGAGGGTGCTTTGATTTGATTTGATTTGATGCAGCGAGTATGGAAGGGAAGGGGGGGGGTTGTTCAGTGATGGGATTTATGGAGTACGTTTAGCGAATCGAAGGAAGCATATTGAATCTAGCGGATTACAATTTAGGTCTCCATATGGCCGGATTTGATAGATGAAGATCTTCCTTCAGTTTCAAGTGAGATATTTGTGATTTGTGAATTGGTTCTAGATGATTTATCTATGCAGATATCCGGCTAAACTCTACCATAAACGATTCTATAACTCCATCGCTATGCACCTCTACTCGAATCCCTAGCCCTAAATCCCAATCACCCCCTAAATCCCAATCAACCAAACCCAACCCACCACCCCCCCTCCCAATCACCCTCCCAATCACCCTCCCCCCCCAACCCAACCCAACTCAACCCAACCCACCACCCCCCCTCTCCCTCCCAAATTTATATCAAATCCCCCTCATTTCACCGGCGCCCAATTCTGCAACCACCCCCTCGCAGCATCCAAATTCCCCGCCTCAGCCTCACAAGCCGCCACACACCACTCCAACCCGTACGTGCCCTCAGCAGCCAGCATGTCCGCGAGACGCCTCCTCTTCTGCACACTATCATCGACGCAGAAATACATGGGCGTGGTATGAAGCGCATAGGACTCCATGAGCGGACGGAGCAAAGGGAGGGCGTCCTGCGTCGTCAACGACGGTGCAGCGGCGCGTGCGGTCTTGCAGTATTCATTCGCGCACCACGGCTTCCCGCATCCCTTGATCATCTGCGCGAGATAGCGACGTTCGACGCGGCGGCGGAGCGCTTTGCCTTCCGGGTCGTACATGCTCACGTACAGTGGTCCGAAGCAGATACTACAGATGCCCAGGTCGTTGCCGGGGCCCTGACCCATACGGCTCCCCGCGCCCAGCTCGCCGTTCTTGCCCACGCCGTGTAGGGTGCGGCCGCAATTGACGTTCCGGCAGATGGCGGGTGCGAGACGGGAGGATTTCTCGATCTCGTGGTGGCGGAGGTGCGTGGACATGTCGCGGAGACGGATGATGGCGGCGCAGAGGTGGCAGTTTGTGGTGCGGGCGCCGTCGGAGAGTTCGTGGGCTGTGAGGTTGGTGATGAGGGATTCCGGGGAGGGGGAGAGGGGGTCGCCTTCTTGGGGGACTTCGAGGTGGCAGAATTGACAGAGGATGGATTTGCCTGGGCAGAGGGATGTGCGGTGCATGGCGAGGTCTGGGAGGTTGGGGGCGTGGTAGGGGCAGTTTGGACACGCTTGGGGCGAGTGGTAGACGGTGTCATGACGGGACTTGCTTGAGGGTGTGTTGCCGTGAGAGGAATCGTGGGGACAGTGCCAGTGGTTTTGCCATTCTTGGGATCGCTTTTGGAAGACATTCGAGCAGTGTGGACAGAGGATGTTGTTTCGGAGACAGAAGTTCTCGTGGAGCATCATGGTTCTCTTTGGTATCCATTGGTGACAGTTCTTGCACTGTTCTTCGTCTGGAGGGTGCATATCGGTATCCTCGTCGATGGCCACGGGGTTACTTGAAGTGCCAGTGCTGATATCTTTCGGCGTCTGCTTTACGCGAAGAGTGTATTGGTGAAGTTCAGGAGATTGACCTTCGGGAGCTGAATGCGCGTGAACAGATAAGAGGAGTGTTTCTGCATCTTCCAAGGCAATGTTTGAAGGTTGAAGAGTAAAGGTTTTCGAGTTCTCCCCACGGAAATCCCCAAATACATGCTCATCTTCTCGTGGTTTTGCTCGCTGGCGAGTTGAGAAAGGACTTAAGAAGAAGTCCACGGCCTCGCCCTCCTCCAGGGTCAGCTCGATCTCAAGGCTCTGGGTCCGATTCCATGAGGGTAGGCGGTAGTCAATGTCGTCTCCATCTAAGATCTGCCCAGTAGCTGCCTTCCAGACGTCTATATCACCCCCAATAGAACTCCCCTCAGTAGATCCTGGAGCTCTCTGCGACTTTGCCACTATCCTCTTCAGTGTTTCCCTGGCTTGTTCTTCGTTTAACGCTTCGATATCCACCTCCAAGTCTGTGTCTACCACACAAATGCCATCTCCTTCTGGAGCGAATTTGTCAACGAGGAATCGAAACTCTTCCGATTTCGAACCCCGAACGGTCAATATCTCTCCGTGCGTCAACGTGGTAAAGTTCTCTCGCAGATGTCTTTCCAACAGAGACTTCCAATCTTCTGGATCGTAGCCAGCTTCTAAGGGTCTAATCCGCACGTAGGTACCCTTGGGCAACTGTTTCGCATGTACTGTAATTTGCACCGGTTTCTCGTCCAGGTCCGTGAGATCTACTGGTTGGTCTGACGTTCCATCTTCGTTTGGTATTTTTGATAGAGCCTCGGGTCTGCTATCTGGCGCTGTAACCCCAAGTGCCTCCAGCAAGAAGGGACTTAATTCAACCTCGCCATCCTCTGCTGAGAATTCTCTGATGCCCGCGTGTACCACATTTCCATTCTTTGCATTCACCAATCGGAACGTCAAGGGATGTGGAAGCTGTTGTTGCGTATCGCGCCACTGTGACTGCTCGGCTCGTGCTGCTGCCAAAGAATAAGGGTTGAACGGATCGAAATTGGAATTTGGGGGGCGACTGGCTGGAACGGTGACGGTAGAGGCAGCAAGGAGTTGCTCGAGCGCGGACTGGGGTAGTCGAATCTTGTCTCCGGGGAGAGTTTTGTTACTTTTCGGTGCTACCTTGAAGATAGCTGACCAAGTCAGAGAGATCTCAGAACTTGCGCTCGTCATGATCTTGGTGGGGACAAGGCTGAAGCAAGAGTAGTCGGAAATGGCGCGTTGATACTTTTGTCGCGCATTTCAGGAAGCGCAGAGATGTGTTCTGGAGGATGTTGTTAATGAAGAACGTCCCTCAAGTGGAAAGTAGACTTGGATGGCGATATAGTCACGATAGTGTAGAGCCGTGGAAATGTTGGTAAGACCTTCGAGAAGATGCGACGGAGAACTCGAGAATTACCTCCGACTTGACGATAACCGATAAGAATCCTTGTCATGCCGTGCATTTAAGCTTATTTGTTGCGGCCCGATGTTTCGCCGATAGCTCGTCATATGGCATCGTCCGTCAACAAAGCATCCGTTGAATTGCGAATGATCCTGCGTGCATATCAGATACTCGACACTCCTACGTCCTGTGACCAACGAATCTTCTCTCCCGTTCATTGTACTTGCGGCAGACTGCCGTGCCATGGAAGACACTCTTCCAAGCCCGCTCCTCCAACTTCTCTCTAATTCTCTGATCCTCTACCAAACCACACCATATCTGCCCATTTCGTCTCTGCTCTGTCTTGGTGCAACATCAAAGTCCTTCCAATACCTGGTTCACCATACACCCGGAGTATTTCGATATCTTGATCTCACTCAGTTCAAATCTGCGCAATTTACCCTCCCTGGTATCGATCATGGTGGAGAAGTCTGGAGAAACGTTCAGCTAGATGAGAATGTCACAGAAGACGAGTCCGCGCTTTACTTGATACATTGACATTGCACACTCGTTGACAGAATCGCAGCTTCTACGGCGGGCCTCTATTAGGCATCTTTAATTCCCTCCGGCGCAAGAACATACTAAAGGATGTTCAGACATTGGTGTTGGATGGATTATCGGTGACCTCTGAGTTGGTACGCGAAATCATATGCGAGGAGTCCTTCCATGTGCGCATACTCTCTATTCGTGAAGTGCAGCACCTCAACGAGAGAAAGCTTCAACAAGCACTGCGCTACTCGATACGTCCTAGTAGACCAAAGAACACCCCCAAGCTGGAAGCACTATACCTATTTGGTCCCAAGGACCGACCCTCGAGTTCACGAATTCGAAAACATTTCAAAAAGTATCCTCCTGGTGTAGCACCCATCGATACATTACCATCTTACGGAGGCGTGATGTATTCTCAAGGGGCACAGATTGGGGCGACTTGGAATCAGCTCTCAGAAGGTGCCTTGGCAGACGAATTAGAGAATACTGGAGATAAATGGTACCAAAAGAGCGGCAAGGTCTTACCGAAACCGATATCATCTGAGTGGGCAGACACGGTCCTGGCATGTCGCGGTATCATTTCTTTCGATGCTGTCACTTGCAATGGGCCTCGACATTCATTTCCTATTGTCGCCGAGGATGAAAAAGTCCAAATCCCTTGGTATAGACGGAAGTCTGCTCACCTGGCGCCGCGCATCGCTACCTATGCAGTTGGAGGTTGTTGCAAGTGCAACGATGCACCCGAAGGTCTCTCGCAGTTTGGGCTATCCGACATCGACCAACTTCCATTGTTAGCACCTCCACCACTACATTCGTCCACTATAAGGTCCGCAAAGGCACCCGCCGTAGATGGCACTATCGAACAGAAGCTTCTTGTCCGTTGCATAGATTGTATCCGTAGTCGATATTGCGAAAATTGCCATAAGTGGTGGTGTGAAGATTGCTATGAGATGCCAACTCCAGCTTTGCAGACGTCGGCGTCTCTCGAGCCCTGGGAGGCCATCGGAAACACTCTGAGCGAGTCTGTAAAACATGTCAAGGTAGCTCATGGCCTTTGTGTTGAAGCTTGTCTTGTTGCAGAGATGATGTCGGGCGCTGGCAGTAACGGCATGTGGGGTTGAAGTAAGAGGTCGCGGGAATTACTCACCGTACACTTTGATATTCTCACAGCATTATCATCGATTGACAACGTCAACTTATCGGAATTTCCGAATTTCTTGTCTTGTCTTCTCTTCATACTAGAGACTAAGGTGCTAGCTTGCGGATGCAAGCGCGGCGACCCAGATATGCCAGAATGATGGTGTACGGTGGTAAAAGTCGCGACCCCTAGACAACTCAGTTAGGAAACGTATGGCGCGGATCAATTTCTTTTTGTTACGATTTTGTATGTCTATGCTAACTGAGTCTTCTTAGCCCGGCGTTCGGCGGTCGTGTTTTGAATGTGGGTTAACTGTAAGTGACCCGCGAGTACTTTTGTGCAAAGTTTCCACCAGTATTAACTAGGGACCAGTGTCGACCTTGCGAAAAAGAAACCCAGCTTATGTGTAAAATTTGTGGTGGTGGATATTGTCTTCTACATAACGAGGGGAGCACATTAACGACGGCAGGTCGACACGCAATCGACGGCTGTAGATGTTGAGGCTAACTGCTGACTTGTAGTGCGATTGTATGAGCGCTCCATTCACCTGCGATTTGTCGATTTTCTTGTGATTAGCTAACCAGCATGTAGGGTGTGCAAGGAGTGGTCGACGAACACGAGAGATCTACTAGATGAGCCATACTCTGTAGCCTCTCTACTCCACGCTGCCTTCCCTTATCTTTAGGGCACTTTCCACTCAATATTGTACTATGAACATCATCCAGAGGATTTCAGTCTTCTAATAGACGTAAAACCTGTCTCCAGAACGTCGCTCCATTGCTTACAACAGTGCTACATACTGGTCGACGGGAATTGCGGTCAAAGCCCTGTCTCGAGTGACTTATATGTCTTTCCTATAGAGGCAAACCAGAGTCTAATAATCTATAGCATCAATTCAGCGGCTAAGCCACGTTTCTGATATCTGGCTCCGATGTACTCAATCTCAACTCAATCTTACCGTATACATTTAGAAGTGGTTCCAAACGTAAGACTTTGATTCTCTGCCTGTCACAAGAAAACTTGGCAATGAATAGAGCTCTAAGAAAAACACAGCTCACATACATCAATTATTCAGACATTGAATTGCCAACTTGTATTAAGACGAGTCATTGACATCGGTTTACAGGGGTTTTACTTTTACGCATCACAAGCAGTTCATCCGTTATGTCCACAATAATAGAACGGCCAACTACGCAAGCCCCTGAACACCGACAAGGCGACGATTCTTTCATCAGCCACCTTGATCACTATGTTGAAACATGAGGTCTCTGTGCAGAGCAACGCTTTTGCATCCATGTCATCCATTCGCTATAAATTTCCGCTCAAGCTCCGCTCAATAAACGCGTTATGCTAAAATTTCCCCTGCCAAGCTTGTCGTCCACATCAAACACGCGTTCGCTACGCAATCGACCCTCCCTCGCTTAATTTCCCCACGATCGAGCGCCATACCTGCACAGGGAGCTTAGTTGTTTCGCCCAATCATCACTCAACTAAAGGTCAAAAGTCATTTAAGCTATCTCTTACTCTGCAGAACCACCACTTTTTCAAGCGTAACATACGCATTGACAATTTAACGTTTATACACGATGGTATAGGTGTAAATACATGCTATAGTTGGGTATACACCCATGATAGTACCCACAATAGTACCCACACACACGTTTCAAGAAGGTTAAAGCAGAAATTTGTGGCTCTGCAGAATAAGAGATATACTATGGAAGCATAGTGTGGCTGACGGGAAGGACACGCATGGGTGATGAATGCCGTCCACAACTCTATAGTTCTTTGCACGCGGCCCCGTCCGATATACTTGCAGCCGCTGTTGGCCCAGCCAATTGTTGGTCAAGGAAACCTACTATTGCGAAGCTTATGAACAAGAGGTACGTAGCTATACGTACTATCTCCTAGCAATACTACGTGTGCAGAGCAATCTAGGTCGATTCTTCGTCATGAAGAAGATTGATAGAAGGAAACTCAACTATATAATCATGAAAGTAGCCAGTTCTATTCTTTCTTCCACCACCCTCTTTCACTCACTCCATCACTATCACCTACTTCAGCACTTCCTTTCCTTATCTCCTTGTGTTTCTCCTTGAACATATTTTCTATATCTCAACCTCAGTCCTATCAAGTCATCTCATCATGCAGCTCATCGCCCCCATCGTCGCCGTTCTTCTTGCGGGTTCCACCATTGCTCACCCAGGTCATGATCACACTGCTGAGATCGCCGAGCGCGCTGAGTTCATGAAGCACAGCAAGAAAGACCTCTCACACTGCTCCGCGAAAATGAAGGCTCGAGGTATTGAAAGCCGAGCAATCGCTCGCCGCAGCGCCGCAGTCCAAGCAGCTCGCAGGAAGAGGAGCCTCCCAGAAGGTGAATAACTATTCGCCCATAGTACCTAGTCACAGTATACTAATCCTCAATAGATGCCAAGTTTCTCAAAGCTCGTGATATTGCAACTGTCCTCGCAACCAACCATACTTCCTCGGTTGACTACGACGCTTGCACCGACGTGTCCCTCCTCTTCTCTTCCAACAGCTCGTGTGTCCTCAGCCCAGAGGTGACTCAAGGCCCCTACTATGTCGGAGGAGAATACATCCGAGAAGACATCACCGAAGACCAAGAGGGAGTCGACCTAATGCTCGATCTGCAAGTCGTCGACATGGCGACCTGCGACCCAGTAACCGACACCATGGTAGAAATCTGGTAAGCTCCAACCATCAACGTTCGTCCGCAAAGCAGAGACTAACACACCCCAAAGGCACTGCAACTCCACCGGCGTCTACTCCGGCATCGTCTCCTCCGGCAACGGCGAAACAAGCGACGCAGCCAACATCAACGCGACCTTCCTCCGCGGTCTCCAACCCACCGATTCCGACGGAACAGCCATGTTCGCAACCCTCTTCCCAGGCCACTACACCGGTCGCACATCACACATCCACGTCCTCGCGCACTTCAACGGCACGCAGCACTCCAACGGGACTTACACCGGCGGCTACGTCAGCCACGTGGGCCAGCTATTCTTCGACCAGGACCTCATCACGCTTGTGGAGGCGACTGAGGTGTATAGCACGAACACGCAAGAGCTGACGACGAATGTGGATGACGGGATTATGGCGACCTCGGGCGCGACGTCGGATCCGGTTGTGGAGTATTCGCTTCTGGGGGATAGTGTTACGGATGGGATTTTTGCGTGGATTGGCATGGGGATTGATCTTACTAGTCAGCAGACTGTATCTGCGGCGGCTGATTTGTATGAGAGTGGAGGGGTTGCTAATGCGAATTCTGGGGGTGGTGGGAATGGGACTGCTCCTTCTGGGAGTGCGCCGTCTGGAGCGGTTCCTTCTGGATCTCCTCCTTCTTAAAGAGCGATCGAGCATATGATCTATCTGCAAAATGTAGTCAACAAGGAGGAGCTTGTCTTGTATGTCGTAAAGTTTAGGTGGCTGTGTAGTAGATTTTGGGTATCCATTCGTTTGAAGTCTTGTATATACGGAGAGAAACGCGTAGCACAGCTTGGATATCATCAGCAAGTATATCGTTGATATCAATTACACACGTTTGTATACCAATTGCCTACTTCGCTGGTTACTAATGTGGCATTGCCAATAGCCACATTGCTACATCAAACGCCCAGCGCCATCCGAAGGTCCGCAACGCCTACTTTCATACTGTGAATCCCAGCCTTGCCATTCCATACTCCACATTTGCTGTCCTCGAACGGCAGATAAAAAGAAAGTGCCGATTGTCGTTACTTCATTAACGTTGTGTGTATTCCAGATATCACACATTCTTAGGATCGTAAGCCACAGGACCAGCCACAAGCCTCAGAATATTGACGTGCCCAAAAAATACATACGAACCTTCCATATCTCGGATTGAAGCATTCCTCCTTAGCGAGCTAAGAGTCTTGTCAGCCCAACCTACTCAGTAGCCACTCAGACCTCATATGGGACAAACCTGATATAATCAAAGACACACTAAACAAGACCCAATTAACACAGCTCAATCCCGTTGCGACTCTCAGTGCCGCGATAGCTGTATCTTGTCTCGGCAACGAGTTGATAGCAGCAACGACGACTGGCTCGAGAGACTCAACGAGAGCACTCTGTGCACCATCCCAGGTCTGGCACTCCCATATAAAGAGAGAGAAGGACGCGAGCCAGAATATGAGAGTCACGGTCTCGAGCGCGAATTGAAGGTAGTAGTTATACCGTTTGGTGTACCAGATAGTGGTTATATAGACCTGAAGCCAATAAGCGTGGATATGGGGCAGAGATTTCGGGAGGAACATTCACGCACGTAGCCCAGGAAAAGAATTGTCCAAATAAAAGTGAACATCGTCAATGCTAGAAGCTTAATCAACCACTGAATGATCTCTTTCTTATCGAGTGAGTGTCACCATATGTGTGGAACTACAGATTGTCAGCTTGATATGCACCAAGAAGATTCATCCCTACAACTTACCCAATCGCCAAAGAATACATGAGCAACAAAGCCAGCAAGACAGACAGTGATGAAGGCGAAGATCTGACCACATTAGAGAATTGTATACAGAATCAATTTGAAGGAAAACGCACCAGCTGTAGACTTCGTAAAACAGTGAGCCAGAAGTATCGCTTCTTTAGAATCGATTGCCTCGAAGGATCCGCTGGCGAAGTGAACCGTTCCCGATCCTCTTCCGCCATGATTTCCTAATATTTCCTAGCCCAATTCTTTTTCAAGTTCTTGAGGTCGACGTTGGATAATCTCGTTTGTTCTGGAGTTCCGTAAACGAATGTGGTCTCCTGGCCAAGCAGTGAGATGATTTATTCAAGCAACAGAAGTGCAAGTAAACAACGAGTGAAAATGAGCGAGGAAAGCTTGGTGAAGCAGGGAGAGAGAAGGGCCAAGTCGAGGCAGCAAGCAGTGGACATATAAACACTAAGAGACAGAGTACGATGCAGAGTTGTTCGTGCACCATGCACTCCACATCAGACGAATAAAACACCCTCCTTGGAGATACGTCGGACGAAACCGAGAGCAATTCACCCGAACCGGCAGTAGGAAAGACATCCGAATCGGTCATATTCTGGATTGATACGATCATGATCGACACGTCGCCAACAGCTGCAAGGCGTGATCCAATGCCGAACCAGGACGGTGCCTTGACCAAAAGAAAACTGATACAAGTCAAAGTCGCAGCAGCAATCCTGGCATAGCGTACATTCCCAGCACATCGAAGTTTACTATGAGCTAGCAAGCGAAATGTAGGCGAGGTCGCATTTCGACATAACAAGAGGCGCGGATTGGATGATGGCCGATTGCGCTCCGCACTTGAATGCATATATCGAGACTTTGTATGTGACTAGGATGGGGTTTCTTGAGACACCAGAGGTAGGACAAGAGGGTTCAAGATGATTGCTTGATAGTTGCAATGATCTCCCACATACTAACGAGTCAAGCACCGACTCGCCGACCGCCAACTTCAAGACAGATGATGGAAAAGCAATTGCATATGTATCGTATACGTGAAGTCAACGACAGATGTTCGAAGCACTTTGAAAGTAAAAATTTGGGATGAAAAGGCCTGCTTTGTCGACCAATCTGGACTTGGAGAGTGCACGGTCGCTCGTCGGAAACCAGGGGACTTTTGACACCCTTGTTGATACTAACCACCCAAGAACCCCTGATGTAATGGCATGAGATTTGCTGGGGAAGGTAGATGCGGGGTGTGGTATGCCTCGCTAACTTGTATGCTCAGAGAGTTGCACGGAGGTAGATTCAGATATTACAACTCGCATCGACGATGGTTGAGCATCCGACGACAAAACTGTGGAAAAGGGTGGGTGGGCTGATGTCAATTACTAGAACGTAGTCGAAAATCCGCTTGTAGCGAAGACGGACCTGAGCGTAAGAGAGGAAAGACGAAAAGTCAACGATCTCGGACGAATCAATATTGCGAGGTGAAAGGTGTCCTGTTGGAAAAGTTCTATAGCACCTGCTTTGTTGTGTTAAAGAGACGGGCGAAGAGGTCAATTCTTGTTTACCATCCCTTTTTCATAGCAATTTGAAACTTTCGCGCCTAATTCCGAATTGTCAGCAGCATTAAACAGACACATGTTAACGAGAATCTTACCCAAGTTGTAAACTCATCTTGTTGGCCCTCCCAGTTCTTAATTAGCAATTCGGCAGCTGCAAACCCTGTGAAGAAACACTCGTCCATTCGCTTGTCAATTTCCGTGCCATCCAACTCGTAGAAAGCGCTTGCAAGCTCATCCGCTATGTCGGGGATTTTTCGAAATATTTCAAGCAGCTCGTCTAAGCAGTTGACGATTCCTGGGTCTTCGTTTGACTTTGCCTTCAGCTCGGTAGGAAGCTCCGGGTGAGGGATAGTGGGAAGTGTCTTCAGACGACGTTTGACCACCGCTTGGAACATGAGAAGTATTAGTCGCAGTCGTTTTTGAGACGATTCCAACCTAGGTCGAATCTTGTCCGGGTCCTCGGACGGTATGTGTCGTTGAGCGGAGAACATGTCATCCAATGCGACTTGGGCAGAGTCGTCAATACCATCATTCTCAGCTTCATCCTCTTTGGCCTGGTCCTCTCCGGTCTCATCTTCGTCATCCGATTGCTCTTCTCCCCATTCCTGCAACTCCTCTAAAGCGTCCTTCAGTAGATCCCGATATCCCTCGGCTTTTCTGATGATCAGGCCTGCAACTCCTAGCTTCTGGAGTTCCAGGACAGCATCGCATGCTTCCCATACTATTCCTGTCGAAGCCAGACTGCCCTTGCCTGTTGTTTTGCCAGTGCCGTTCTTCTGCTGGGTGTTCAGAACTTCCCCATCCAAAGGAATAGTCTTGACGAGGCCATCCAGTTCCGTAAACACATTCTTCGCCCTCCATTGCATCTCCTTGCTCATTGCTTTTGTGTATTTCGCCCCATTACAGATTTCGACGGCAGAGGCTAGACCAGGTAGTGGCCCAGCAACGAGTTCTCGTAGGACAGTAGTGATTGCAGATGCCGTAAATGGTTTGTTGATTATCAAGAGAGAAAGCTTCGTGGAGTGCGCTTTGATCAGACTCGCGGAGTCGTGAGAGAGCTTGAGAGCATCGAGGTCTTCGTTTTCTAGATTGCTGTTCGTCGACTCATCGAGGATCTTGGAGGGTGCGATGGAGGCTAGGAGCTGGCGAAGTAGGGCGGTCGTGGTCGCCACCGCCGATTTCAGAGACTCGAGGTCTTGCAATGTCTTCGCAGACGTGGTGGCCATGGTGTTGCGATGATTCTCTTGAGGACTCGTAAATATTGGTTTGGCGGGGTTGAATGTGGGTGGAAAAAAAGTTGATGCACGACATCAGCCGAGGCCAGAACGCGACATCATATCGCGTCTTCCTCGATTGTCAATTTCTCTTCATCTTTCAACAACACCACCACTAGGACTTCTGTCTGCGTACCGCAGTACCACGATTATATTGAAGCGTTTTAGCTGCGAAGGATCTTGACTTTGACTCGAATCTATCAACCTCACACGCCTGCGATGGCTCCTACTCGAAAAAGTGTCAGCCATCCCGCTGGTCCTCCTGCGCCGGAGCGCACACTGGTCATTGACAATGGCGCCCATACTATAAAAGCCGGGTTTTCGTCGCCTGCCATCCTATCCTCCCCATCTGCAAGTGCCAGCGAGGTTCCTGTACAAACTCCATCGATCATTCCAAATTGTATAGCTCGCGACCGCGACAAGAAAGTGTACATTGGGTCGCAACTGTCGAGATGTACAGACCCTAGCGAAATGATCTTTCGTCGTCCGGTGGATAAGGGATATCTTGTGAATTGGGAGGCCGAAAAGGAGATATGGGAACATGAATTCTTCGACAACAAGGCGCCGCTGAAGTGCGATCCGACTGAGACTGGGCTGATCTTGACAGAAGCTCCCAATGCTTTACCACAGCTGCAGACAAACTGCGATCAAATGATTTTCGAGGAATTTGGATTTGCTAGCTATTATCGATGTGCTGGTATGTTGCCGTACTGCATTTGTATCAGTAGCCTTCTCTAACGTCATATGATTGCGCAGCACCAACTCTGAATGCGTACAATAATATCCAATCGATGTTTCCTATTCCTCCTCGCACCAAGATTGAACCTCAGCTCCCAGCAGAAATTTTACTTTTAATCGACTCCGGCTATTCACATACAACCATAACACCTCTGCTGCAAGGCCACGCTCTGCAAGGTGCGGTCCGTCGACTCGATGTGGGCGGAAAGTTCTTGACAAATCAATTGGCTCGCCTTGTGTCTAAACGGCAATATGACATGCGCAACGAAAGCTATTTGATGAATGAGATCAAAGAAACATGCTGCTATGTGTCTCGAGATTTTAAGGCCGATCTGGAGAAGACATGGAAGGGTCCGAAAGGGGACCGACGAGATGTTTACGTTACAAGTGACGGCATAGCGAAAGACTACGTTCTTCCTGATTTTCACAACCGCTCGAAGGGCTACATGCGAGATCACGATCCGAACGACGCTGGTAAACTGAAGGCTCTGACCACGGGCAAGTCGGCAGATGCGGCTGAAGATATTCTAACATTGAGAAATGAGAGATTTACAGTACCAGAGCTACTTTTCAGTCCATCAGATATTGGAATGCTACAGTCAGGACTGGCCAAATTAGCATGGGATAGTCTTTCAGCGGTTCCATATGGTCTGTGGCCAGGATTCTTAGCGAATATTGTTCTCGTTGGAGGGAATGCAAATATTGCTGGCATGTCCCAAAGACTTGAGTCTGAGATCAGGGCGCTTGCACCAGCAGAGTGCATCGTCAGAGTGGGCAAACCCGTAGATCCTATCATCAGTACATGGCAGGGTGGAGCAGCATTGGCCCAAGACGCCGACGCTCTGAAAAAGCTATCTGTCACAAAGCAGGAATATGAAGAGCACGGCGCAGCTTGGGTAGCTAGGAAGTTTGATGGAAGATGATCAATGATAGTAAGTCTACCTCGCTTCAGACAACCTCCAGTCTCAACGCATCATATTGGACGTAAGTCGTCTGCGTTAGAAGCGCACTTTCGTAGTTAGTAGCGTTTGCCGGAAGACTGAGGATGATTTCGTTCTTGCCCTCGACCAACAATTTGGCGTTGAATTTGAATTTGTTGGCGATGTTGTAGCAGACAACCTCCGAGCGGACGGCGCAAGAACTGCTGTGGTAATATCTGGTCATCATATTAGCAACTCATCTAGTCTAGTACTGCCTCAGCTCGCTTGAGACACCAGGAGATCTTCTGCTTTCTAGCTTATCTCATTTGCAAGCGAGTAAGGGAGGGTATGAAAACCACTTACGGGATGATCCAAGGTTCCAATTCCTTCCCATTGATTACCACAGTGTATGGTAAATTCGCAAATGGCTCCGAAGCATTAAACACGTCCGTATTCCCGGCCGCTGTCTTTGCACCAGCTAATTGCACCGTCAAAGTCGCCATCTTCTTTCTCTGCAATTGCCTTCTCTCCATATCCCACAGCACAGTCCAATTGTTAACATTTTCATAATAGGGTTCTGTGCGGATCGAATTGCCATAGCCACCAAATACACTCCAATGCACATAATTGAAGTCCTCAACCTCCTTACTCTTTCCAACATGGAAAGTGATGCCTTCAGGGAAGTCATTTGGGAAGTCGTGGACAGCCCAGTAATTGCGATATTGCTCTGGATGTAAGGACTTCGATGGCTCAAGCTCATAGCCATGTTTATACTCTCCACTACTCTTATCAGGTGTGCCGATTCTCCATACTTCGGTACCAGCATTTTCTTCAACCCATCGAGCGTTAGTGGTAGTAACCTTTCCGTGCACGACCCTGACATCATCTTGGGTATATTGTCCGAATATTCCCTCAGCATATACCGTCAGCCTGTAGGTCCCGGCTTTGACAGACGGAATTGAAACCTCGCCACTTCGTGCGTCAATATCACCCCAGTATTGATACGCCGTCGTATCCATGACATTATCTTGGAAGTCAACGCCATTTTGTGACAATACGGCGATGGGCTTCTTCGCTCCTCTAGGGAGGTTGATCCGGCCTTTCCAAGTCGTGCGGCCGGATGACGGCACGTAATTTGGGACATGTTTTGCTATGGAGTCGTAGAATGCTGTATTCCACGTTGGGGAGTAAAACTGCAACGCATCGGTGCGTAGCTCTGCCATAGAAGTTGTAGGCGTGCCTTTGTTGAAATAGTAGTATTGCTAACATCATCAATAGGCAAACAAACCCAGTCAAGCGAGAACTTACAGGTCCAAAAGTCCTATCAAACCCATCCGTAATATTCGGCGTCCCATCCCCATGATGATTCGAAACTGCCCCCAAACAATCAGCCATTCATCTTGAATGCAACAAGGGAGTCAAACCTACCAAGGTAATTATAAACAATCCCATCAACCACAATATCCGAATGCAACGGGCCCCCAAAATAAGTATCCCTAGTATTCATAACCAACCAACTCCCAAACGTCTCATTTCCCTCACTATTCGACCCATCCGCATACATCCCATGTACGTCATGATCGCGCCATGTATCCGCAAATGTGTATTTCGTAAAATAATCAGACTCCTGCTGCACATACGGATCCTCCGGCGTATTCCCCAGATACCAAGTCGCATCTTGAACAGTGACCTGTTTCGCCTTCGCGTCCGTGGAAGGGAGCGGCGCGAACTGTTTCTCATTCGTGATGAGATGAGTCCACAGTGGTGTGTTGGGACGGAACAGCGTACGGAATTCCTGCAGGTTTCGCAGGAAGGGCGTGCTGCTGTTATGGTATGCCAGTCTGCTGAACGTATGTAATCCCGTCTCGCCTTCGCGGAGGAACCAGTATTGCTCGAGGAGCTGGCCGGTGGGAGGATAGACTTCACTCATAACAACACCTCCATACGGAACCCCCGTCGAGTCGATATCGCTGATGAGCTGGTATTTGGGCGCTATGGATCCGGGCGTGTAGAAGCCGGATGGGGTACAGTAGCAATCGAGATAAGGACCTCTCCCGCTGTTTCCTGAGCCGGTTGCGCCGCCTGGGGTTGGGGTTTCGTAGTTGAGGGTTCCGAGGAGGTCTTGCCCGTCGAGTGATAGTTGGCGGATTGCGCCGGTGGATTTGTTTACTGCTGCGAAGAGACGGTCGTTTTGGAGGATCTGGGAGTGTTAGCTAGGACTTGGTGTTGTTAAAATGGGTGCTCGTACTAATTGTGTAGACGTTTCTGTGGCAGTGAGAAATGCCGTGATTCTCGTAGAGAATAACAGTATCAGAGCAAGTAACATTGTGCTCTTACTGCCTAGCAGCATTAAATTGGAGGTCATGGCTACCAATTCATCAATCGAGTTAAAAGTAATTCCAATACAACCTCACAACCTCGATATCTGCCAGGAACAGAAGCAGTTTATACCTCATCATAACCCAAGCATGACAGGATAAACAGTACCTGTCCTGTATCTGCACATTCCCTGTCTAGGTGGAGCCTCCATATCTTGGAGCACCACCAGGGCACCATTGGGGAACGCGGGGCACATATCCACACCCCGCAATATTCAATCTCGGTAGTCAATTCAGCGAGAGCGAAGAGAAACGAGGCGTGAAGTGGATAGCAAGTTACATTGATGAGGAGAAATTTGTCCGTTGAGAAGGAGATAAGATGATGGTTAAGGATCTGGCAATGCTCGGCAGTGAGGAGATGGCAGTACGGGTATGGTGTCTTCGGTAGATGTGCCGAACGAGACAGGGAACGACAAAATGGTCAATTGAAAAGTTCATCCCAAGTAAACCCAAGGCGAAGGTATAAACTTGAGTTCTGACAGGTATCCACTAGAATACGATAGACGAAGGTGAGTGGAGGAAAATTAAGAAGGTCGATCAAATCAACACCCCGCAACATGTAATTCAGAAGACATCAAAAGAATGGTTGGCACAATCATCAATTATCATTATCATCAGCGAGAAATACAGTCGCCTTTGCCATACGTGTAGACCTCCGTGCTAGACAGCCCTAGCAATTCAAGTTGTAGTATGGCTTATAGTTGGAATCGACGACGCCAAAGGAAGTACCTGCCCCGTAGTCCTGAAGGGAATACCAGAAGGTATGTCCATTTCTGAATGCCGAGCAAGCAACCATCGACCAGTATTGTTGAGCATTTGCAACACTTGGGACAGCTTGGTTAATCGTTGTGCCACGAATAGGCCATCCAGTCTAAATATCAAAATTAGTTTCATGTGATCGAGGATGGTGGAACACTTGACATACCTCAGTAACCCAGACCCAAGATCCTGGCTTGACTCTGTTAACAACATCGCGAACCTTCTGTACAGATTCCCAGAACAAATTGTAGCCATCGTTGATGCCGTTGGGGTGGGTGCTTTCGAAGTATGGATATCCATCTGTGCCAACGAAGTCGCAAGCTGTAATCACGGCCGTGTTTGCTGCATCAACCCACGCAGTCCACGTATCGACATGTCCGACTTGAATCGACGATCCTCCCACCGTGCTAAGCAAGCCCTTGACATCGTAGATTTGTCCCGCCAATTTACTAGCGGTTGTCTCTTTCCTGTACAGGTCCTCGCTGCCAACAGTAACTGCCACCAGCCATCCAACGCCATATTGTCGAATCGCAGCAAGAAGAGCTTGCTTCTCTCTGTCATAGTGAGCGTCGTCTTGTGTCCAGACAGATGCTAAGATCTGACCACCGGTCCTCCTTGCAGCAGGGACGGCATTTGCGAGCGTGTTACAATCCGAGGATGCATAGACTCGCATGCTGCTGTAGCTTCCAGGCAGGCCCTTCATCACATTGAAGTCCTTCTCCCAGTCGGCTTCGGTTTTGCAGCTTCCATCGGCTCGAGTGGCTTGCACGTTGAAGCCTTTCCAGTAGGCATTGGCTCCGGTGAGCGAGGCGGCGATTGCTAAGGCGTATGATAATGTCTTCATTGTGAAATAGGAATGCTGTTGATGATTATCGATTGAAGAGAGTGGTTTAGGAAATTGTTAGGTAGGAAGGTTAGAATAAGGAAGCAGATGTAGAAGAAGAAGAATCCAACAAGACATTTTTATATTACTTATCCATCATGCGAGGCAACCTTCCAAGCAGTTCGCTCTTGCGCTGGGAGAAACCAAATCTCGTGTTCGTGGCTGCTCGACGTCATCCAAGGTTCGTGGAAAACTTTTACGAGGTGGAGATCTGGCAGTGGCGAGGGGACCAAAGTCGATCCGTTCGCCTATGTCCAATGGGCGAATGCTAATGCTTCGATGAAACATAATTTCGATTGAAAAAGTCTATACTTCTTTTCACTTCCTTTCGGATACCTATACAGCGTCTTTGGAGGAGAACACAGGTAATGTGCCATCCGAACTTATCCTGGCACGGAGCTCTCGCATAGAGCGCTCTCGGCAAATCAGACGCTGTTGAGAATGCAACCGTAGGGCCCTGTGGAACTTGCAATAGAAACACCAAGAACAAATGTGATACGAAGTAATATGATGTTAGTGTGCGGAATACGAAGAAACTATAACTCTGCTCCACTGACGATCTCAAGCCATATATTATGTGCTACTAAAGTCCGACGCAGATGTTATCCAATAAGTGCGGTTGACGAAACCGGAACGGCCCGGATAATTCGGCTACTTAGAGAACAACTCTCTTGCCGTCGAACAACATTCAGCATTCGAAATCTCAAAGACTTGCGATATACAACGCTTTTCTTGTTAAACAATGAAGCGATTGTTGTTTTCCACAGCTGGTGCAATTTGTATTCTTGAATAATCCACTCCTTCGCCAATCCTCTCCTAGACTAGGAACGGGGTATATCCACATTTCGAGCCTCATGACATGGTCCGTATGCTTTACCAATATACTCGTTAGCAGGCGCTTGTACTTTATCACTCTGATTACCAAGCAGCGGAGATGAAGCAGACATCTCATGCTCATACTTCGTGTTCCGTAGATCTCGAGACAACAGGGCGCCATTTCTGCTCACCGCAAGTTGTTCCACTAGTACTTCTTAGAGTCGCTAACTCGTGTCAGAAGCAAAATTCCAACGCGAAGCCTCGCATCACTCTCTTACCAGTCATCCATCTGTGTACGCTGCCAGAAGATAATATTCCTTTCATCGAGCCACGAGCCGTCCCGCTCTTCCTCCCGGAACTCTCCCTGTAGACGCCGCGGTCGAGTCAGGAACATCTTCATCTGCAGCGCTATAAAGCTGTTTATGCAGCCACATCTCCCGACTCAACAATGTTATCCAGAAGCGTCTCGCCCGCACTTGGCATTCCTTAAAGGCGTTCTCTGCTGGCGAAGTCTTCATCTGTCTACTGAATCTTGTCGGATATCTCTCAAGCTGTCAGCTTGTTCTGTAACCATTCGCTTTTGAGGTTCGATGCATCTGGAAGACTGCCATTTTTACTTGGCATCTATTTGGCAGTTCTCCAAGTTCTCGAAGCATCGTTACGCATTCTAGTCTCGATATATCCCTCAAGATTTCAGCCAGCTTCGCCTACATGCTCGTCGTCTCCCATTTTTCTTAGCTTTGTTATCTTGCATGGACAAACCCGTTTCTCTATTTCCAATGTGGCTGGGAAGTCTGTACCTGAGAATCTTCAAGGGATCCAACTCATGCGTCTTCTCGTGCGGGCATGCAGAGTCGTCACCGGAAGACCTCAATTCCGATCCTCTGCGCTCCGCTCATCTTGCAGAAGGTTAGGGTGGGCTTGCCAGATCGTCTTCAGCGACAGAGACTAGCACAGATTTGTAGGATCCATCCAGACACTCTAGATGGATGCTTTAATCTGGAATGTTTCATTGCAATGGGCGGAGGGTAGTGACATGTCGCATACCGATACGAGCATTGCTATTGTTTATCATGATTTTGGGATAGTGATAGCACGGTACTTTGTGTACTTCGGAACTATCTTCAGGAGATTCCGTAAAGTATCATGCCATTGTATATTTTTGAAAATCTCTTGATGTCGATTTTCAGCGGAGTATTCTCGGCACCGCAACTATTCGACATGTTCAAGGAGACATCTGTTAATCTTCGAAGTCTCGATTCAAAGACCAAACAAGTCAAGCGTGAAAACAAATCAGGGCTCGAATCATCCATTGCGTACAGAAAAGCGTACGCCGACACTAGGTGATCTACGCGAATCGTTCAACGCGATAGAAATACCAGTCTTTATTTAGTCTTAGGCAGCTCCTGGGTTCGCCACGCCGCGTGGGGTTAGAAATTGTGTTCCATTGAAAGGCTTAGTGTCAAGCCAGCCGAGACTTAAAGATAGCCTGACCTGACCCGTTTGACTTCCAAGGATGAAGCTCGAACCCAGGTGGAGGCTCATCTCACCGCTAGACTCAAGATATCCCTTTACTACAAGCAGTGTACATCTTGAGGGGTTTTTGCGCTTTCTTTCGAGGCTATTGACTCCCGACAGGGCGTCGAAAAGCTGCAGCTGATCTAAATTCGCACGCCGAAGACTGGTCAGAGCAGTAAGTCACAAGACCCAGTGAGTATTTCCCAGTTGTCGGAAAATTCATGGCGTGTAAGGCACTTCTCGGGGTTAGAAAGCGGGTTAGAAAGCAAGTTGTCGTCGTTGTTACGAAGTTGTCACATCAATTCAGCTCTAGACTCAGAGCTCCTCCGTAGCCAAGCAAATGCCACAACCATCATGCCAACTTACCCCGCAGATTATCACTCTCCATGGGGTTTTAATTGGGTACATAAGATGGGGTGCACGACATGCTCGACAACAAGCTTACGCGATCTGTTACGATGCCCGCAAATCCTACCTTGTGTGTCTTCCTCTCAGTTTTGGCCGGCTTGGCTGCGTCCACAGGTAGTGGTAACACATCGGTGAGAAACCACCTGGAGGACTTCTCGAAAGCACCTTGGGCGTAAATCCGACATCATGCCGCAAAAGAGGTCGCACATAAAAAGCTTGAGACAGCCCAGTTATCGTGGTTGATGTCTTGTTCTTCTTGGTACAAAGCCTCTATCCTTGGGACTTCAGCCATTTTCTGCTGCCGAGAAACGACAAGCTTTTGAGGATATAACGATTTGTGCGGAATCGTTAGAAGCGCGCAATACAGTAAGTAAGCATTTAGCCGAATATGTCGACCACCACGATGAACGAACCCGCCGACCCTATCGCTAAGGGTATATGGCCAACAGCCAAGCAAAGCTTCGGAGACCTTTTTATCTGGAAGCAGAGAGTTGTAGTCACGAATTCGTTTGGCGAGGAGCGCACGGAATGGCAGAGTCCACCGCCATTGAAGAACCCTTTCGGTTTGATGGCACAGCTCAGTGCCCGTGATGTAAGTGAACCAATTCTGCTTGCCCAAACACAAAACAGACCTCTGCGAACCACGACCGTGTAGCTTGAGATCCTCAAGATGTCATGAAAATACGGAAACAGCGACTAACAATATCAAGTGGCTCTTCTTCGTCTGTGGTTTCCTAGCCTGGACAGCCGACGCATATGATTTCCACGCTCTCTCAATCCAAACCGTCAAACTCGCCGCCTACTACGACGAATCAAAAACAAACATCACGACGGCCATCACCCTCACCCTCCTCCTTCGATCAGTCGGAGCAGCATTCTTCGGTCTTGCAGGAGACAAATTTGGCCGCAAATGGCCTATGGTCATCAACATGATCATTCTTGGTTTACTCCAGATTGCGACCATCTACAGCGCCACCTTTCAGCAATTTTTGGCCGTGCGCAGTCTTTTTGGACTTTTCATGGGTGGTGTTTATGGTAATGCTATTGCTATGGCCCTTGAACATTGTCCTGTCAATGCTAGAGGTTTGATGTCTGGTATCCTGCAGCAAGGATATTCCTTTGGTTATGTTTTGGCTGCTTGTACCAACTTGGGCGTTGGAGGTGCCACCGACTCCTGGAAGGTGAGTCGTTTATCCTGTGATGTTTCAAGTATGGTTGACTGACTTGATGACGAAGACTGTGTTCTGGGCTGCTTCTGGTATCTCTATCGGCATCGGATGTATTCGAATCTGTTTCCCTGAATCTAAGCAGTTCTTGGAAGCTAAGAAGAACGGCCACAAGAATACCACTGCTGGTGCTTTCTGGCGAGAGACCAAGGTAATGCTCGTTAAAGAGTGGAAGATGTGCATCTATTGTATCTTCCTCATGACTTGGTTCAACTTTTACAGGTAAGCATTTAATATCTAAAACTCCTTTACTTAACATCACTCTGACCAAAATTCTAGTCACACCTCCCAAGACTCCTACACAACCTTCATGCGTGAAGCAAAAGGTCTCAACAACGCAGCCGCAAGTCGAGCATCCATCTGGATGAAAACCGGCGCCTGTGTCGGCGGTACCATCATCGGCTACGTCTCCCAATTCATTGGCCGCCGTCGTGCAATGATCGGCGCAGCCTTCATGTCCGCTCTCATGATCCCAGCCTGGATTCTCCCAAGCGGCGAGCACGCCCTCTCAGCCACGGGCTTCCTCATCCAGTTCTTCGTCCAAGGGGCCTGGGGCGTAATACCAATCCACTTGAACGAGCTATCACCCGTCGCTTTCCGCTCCACATTCCCTGGTCTTACCTACCAGCTGGGAAATATGATTTCCTCCCCATCGGCGCAGATCGTCAATGCGCTTGCGGAGGATATCAATGTTAAGGATGAGGGTGGGCCGAGTGTTCCTGCTTATGGTCCTGTTATGGCTGTTGCTACTGCGATTATTGCTGTGGGTATTATGTGCACTGCTGCTGTTGGGCCTGAGAAGAGGGGGAGACGGTTCGAGGATGCGCTTCCTGCTGGTGCTACGGCGGATGTTGTTGTTAAGGATATTGAGACTGCTGATAGCATGAGCGATGAGAAACATGTGGCGAGGGAAGTTCAGGTTGAAAATAAGATTTAGATTTAGATTGAGGTAGAGGGGATTCTTGTTCTGGACAGGAGGACACGATGTATGCTATATGCGTGGAAGACGGAACATGCACATAGACTTGAAGAGTATAAACCACATACGTTTTTGATCATCGTGCATTCCCCTACCTTCTTTGTGCTGAGCACCCCTGACATTGACGCTGTGAACTTTCGAGTTTTGGTAGATAAGAATGCTATTGTTACCACTTCTGGTCAAAGGATTGATGACCCATATCATTCCATACGTACTTCAAATGTTACGAAGCGATTATCTTCGTAAAAGTATTTATACAAATTGTTTCCGATGAGCAGGTTTCATTGTTGTGACGAGCTTGGCTCACACAATCAAGAAGTTTCCTATGAGCTCTCTGTCCTTTACATTGCCTGGAATTCCCAAAAAACAAAACCCTCACGCTTGATAATTCTCCGTCCCATCCTCCTTCTTCATTCCTCGACCATAAGTACTGGCGAATCTCTCTCGCATATGTCCCTCAACAGTCAACGGTTTCCCACCACCTTGAACCTCACCACCATCAAGCGGACTTAACACACAGTCAACATTCCCATCAAAGAAGAATGGAACCGAGTAACGATCATTACCACCACGATTGACAACCCTATGAAGACCACTCTTATACCTCCCACTCGTCCACATCTGCAACATATCTCCCACATTAACAACGTACGCATCCCGGTTTGGCTTGACATCCACCCAAGCCTTTTCAGGCGACGCACTCGCATCGTGAACTTGCAAGCCCCCAATCTCATCCTGCAGTAATAAGGTGATGGCGCCGAAATCTGTATGTGCACCTGCACCCAGCTGTCTCACGTCGTTTCCTCGGTCTGGTGGGTAGTGCAGAATGCGGATACTAGCCACCGCGTCATTTGATGTGAATTCTTCGAAAACTTTGGGTCCGTAGGGAAGCGTTGCTGCGAGAATGTCCATGATGGCGAGAGATAAATCGAACATCTTGTCATAGTACGTTTCCATGGGTTTCCGGAAAAGAGGTTCAGGAATGAGTGTCGGTGGGGGCCAGAGATTTGGACCCATGAGGAAAGCCTTATTTTGAACTCTTGGGTCTGTTGCTGGGATTTCTTTGCCAACGTAAAAGCCCTGGGACCGATATAAATTACATATTTCGTCATACTTGAAGTCTCCAATTAGGATAGAGATCACTTACCTCCTTCAAATCCGGCAAAGTTCCCTCTTGTAATCCCTGGTTTCCAAGAATCTCATAACCCCTATTACTAGCTCCTACACTCATGCTCTTATCCAATTTTTTCTTCTCTTCCATGTCTAAGGCAAAGAGTCTCGCGGATGCTGCAAATACCTCATCTTGAAGCTCTTTTGGAATCCCATGTCCGACAATTTGAAAGAATCCGGTTGTCTCACAGGCTGTTCGGACCTGGTTTACAATTTTTGACGAAGCGGGTGAGGTTGGCGAAGCAAGATAGGGGGAGATGTCTATTGTCGGGATGTTGAAGGTCGACGGAGTGGAAGGGACGGTTGAAGAGGGCATTGTGGGCAGTTTGGGGATTCAGATGGAATCCAAGGTTCTTACAGACTTCAACTTACTCTTAAATCTGTGGGGATATATTGTATTCAAGAACATACAATTGAGGCTCTGGGAAGCTTTCCGACATGTCGGGTGGATACGATCCCACCTTGGACTCTGATTCGATATAGGTTGAGATAACATCTTCGGGACTCGGCGGATCCCATCGTCAGTGTAAGACAGCCTTGGAATTGCGGAAGCCTATCCGACAGACATAAGTTCCCCAGATCACCGATTTCGTTAACACAGAAGATGTCTGAGATAGTTGGAGTTGTGTGTGGGGTACAAGGGTTGATATCAAAGAGGATCGGTCTCGCCTTAGCCTGACTACTCCATGGGAAAGGGTGTTCGACCTCACAGAACAATTGACATTCTTTTCTCCCACAACATCGATACAATTTCATCTCGAAGAATTGTAAAGGTTTCTTGCTTTAAGATTCATTCGAACGTCGCACATGAATTCCAGCTTATGGCCGCCTGTCACCTTTTGCAATTGGCGCACGTGGTGGCTATGTTGTCTCGCACCTGCGTTCAGCTGAAATATTCCACACCACTTCAATCATACCAGTCTTTTTCTCTCGACAAGCATTAGAATACCCAAAGCTCGAAGATACTGTCAGATATGGAGAAGGAGCAAGAAGCAGACGAGTATCGTCGCTCAAGGTCACCCGTTGCATACGGCCTTGCGTTGCCTGCAGAGGCATTGGTAAATACCGATCCTGGTCTACCACATGAACAGCCTACCAAGGGACGGTCCTCGAGACTCAACCGAGACCGCTCTATTGGATCAGAGCCCTCGTCGGAGTCCGAGTACGAAGAGAATATATATCCAAAGGCCCGAGGGTCTCCACTGCCAGAATCCACAGGTTCAGACCTCGCCGATCAGTTTACAGTAAGGCCTCGGCCACTCAGGATACTAAATCGAATGCGGTCATTCAACGATTCAATCACGTTCGAAGGGGATCCTATAGATTTCGATGAAGACTTCTCAGAGGCACCAAGACGAGCTCGCAGAATGGTTAGGACTGGAGAGCACAGCCTTATTTTCAGCGACGTTATTGAAAGCAAATCACGTTCCTTGGCTATGTCTAGCAATTCACATGTATCCAACGAATACTCGTCACTTTTAGCCAAGTATGCGTATCCCTCGAGCTCCAATAGAGTTATACATACCCTCAACCGTGTGCGTTCTCGCGAGAGAGAAGCATCAGAGATGGATAGCACCATCGTGTCGCCTTCCGGTACTTCCATTGATGTTGATAAACATGAGCCTTGGCACGTCAAACGGATGCGTTCCTGGGACCAACTTCGCGAGGAGAATGAGACGATAGCTACTCCGGATCCGTATTACTATGAGTTGCAAGGCGTCTCACTCGAGTCGGGAGTGGTAGGAGAGGCATCCTCAACAGGTCTTGCTGCGCTGAGCTCTGAGGTTGTCCACCGGATTTACAATCCCCTTGACCCAGCAAAAGATGAGATACGACTTATACGACTGCTTCCCGACGAAAATCCAACCGAGATGTCTAGGTTTCCTATGCCCCAAGTTAGATGTAGCCTATTTACCACCTCACTCGCAGAGGCTCCTAAGTTTGAAGCATTATCATATACATGGGGTGACTATTCGAAGCGTAAGACCATTCGAATTGAGGACGATGATTTTTCTGTTACCAGCAACCTCGGGCTAGCGTTAGAAGCCCTTCGGCACAGGAAATTCACAAGGAAGAATCGAGTCCTTTGGATAGATGCCATTTGCATCAACCAAAACGATGAGCAAGAGCGTAGCGAGCAAGTCAGTAAGATGCGACGAATCTATGCTCGCGCAGAGGGCGTAGTAGTATGGCTCGGCGCTCTCTCAGACGATAGCGACCTTGCATTTTCTTTACTGCAACAAGTGGTATCGATGCAGCACAATCCCAACGCTGTAGCGAAGATTTTACAGTCCCCGACTAACCTCAGACACTTGTCTGGGATCGCGAGTCTTTTCAGCCGAGAGTACTTTCGGAGAATATGGGTAATCCAGGTACGTGATACCCCTCGCCATCATTCGGACCAGGTTGATGACAATTAACAGGAGATATTCTTCGCCAGATCACTAGAAGTACGCTGTGGCTACTCATCAATGAGCTGGAAGGAGCTACTCGAAGCCCAGAAGCTGCTAAGCCAAACGTATTTCTCGTTGATGGCTGATATATGCGCAAGTTGGCCATTACTTCACGAACTACAGCCCGCACTCAGCTTTCGAGGTCCCCACTCTTTACTACTCGACCGCACCAAAGACTCTACCGGTCGTAATGAAGAGCTAACCCTCTTCGATGCAATCCTCATGCATCGCCTGAAGCATTTTACCAATCCTCGGGATAAGATTTACGCTCTCGTAGGTTTAACAACCGCTCGGGACGACCCAGAATATGTGATAGATTATTCAAAGTCAGTCCGCGAAGTATATATCTACACAGCAGCCTACATAATCCAGACCTCTTGCTCGCTGGACATCATATGCGCGAAGACAAAAGGGGATGACGTGACAGACCTACCTTCCTGGGTCCCAAATTTCGCATCTTCCGGCATGAATTGTCCTGTCCCTCATCGGCGCGCGAGCATAAAAGGGAATCACAGTGCATCCCAGAACCGACCAAGCGAAGCTCATGCGTTCCAAAGCACGGGTTTACTCTCTGCGAAAGGTGTACGACTTAGCACTATCAAAGCCAAGAGCGGGATATCTGGTATGGAGAAGGTGACCGACGGCTACGTAGCTTTTAAAGCTTTGTACAACTGGTACGATTTCCTGATCAGCACTCTCGAATCTACCACCGACGTTGTAGAACACTTCACGCGCTTGATACTCAGCGACATCATCGAGCCTCAAGATAGCTCAAACCAGACTCTATCGAAGTATCTCAGATCAACACTGACATATATACTCGAAGACGGCGTCTACCGATTTCCACATCTGGAGCCCAGCGCAGGATTACGCCCACTGTTATATCCCGGCTCCGCAAACTCCATGGACTCATCGACTAAGGACTGGTACCGTGTTCTCTCGCAGGTCTTCTTCAAACGGCGCTTGTTCGTCACGGAAGGCGGGAATATTGGGCTCGGCGAGGAGGCGGTGATGGAGGGCGATGTGGTATGTGTGTTGTTTGGATGCTCGATACCGGTGGTTTTGAGACGGGTGGAGGGGGGGTGGAGGTATGTTAGTGATGCGCTTGTTGTGGGGTATATGTATGGTGAGGGGATCGAGGAGTTGGAGAGTGGGAAGTTGGAGGAGGAGGGTTTTGAGATAAGGTGATGAGCGGGATGATGATGCTTAGGTCGTTGGCGAGTTGGAGAGGGGGTTTGGGACCCAAGGTTGGCAATGGTTATGTAGTTGGCTGAAGTTATAGATGAGGGGAGGGTCCGTCCTGTTGAAATAATGCTTACTAAGCCTGCATGACCGTGCGCAGTGCAGAGACTTACACTCAAATCTGTACTATAGTTGCTTCTCTCTTTATTATTAATAAGATATCTATACACATACACATACTTAATTCTCAATAGATTAGAAGTCTCGTCGCCTACTAACTTACTACTATTTAGAACTTTACTCTACTATATAAACCTTATTAACCCCTCTATTAACGTAATAGCTAATATTCTTAAAGTTACCGAATTTATTACTCTTAAGGAGGGAAAAGTTCTACTACTTACTAGCGATAACTATAGCTAATAGGTA
>QYAH01000163.1:0-48466 GCA_003988945.1 Chaetoscypha palmicola | reverse complement strand
TTGCCCTTACTAGCTTATCTCTAGGCTTATATATAGGTGTAAAAGTACGTGTTCTAAGAGAGAGCGTTTAAGTAAGAGCGGGCACACCTAAAGTTGCGCTAAAATCTTGATTTTGCGACCAAATCCTCTCAGACTCTAATCGTGGATTGTAGTGGGTGTGGGTTGTGATTAGTGGGTGTGGATAAAGTGGGGCGTTTTAGGGGGTGTGGGTCGGAATACACGATTAGGGTCTGATTTATGAGATAAGGTAAAGGCCGCGCGCCATCGTGGAACAGCCGTTTGATTTGCATAATGATTGGCTTGTTAGTTAATGTGGGCGGCTGACTTAAGCTGGAATTTACCAGCTGGTGGAAAGATATTGTGGATGACTTGCCAAGCGAAGCGACGCTTGAGTAATCGTCACACAGGTCTTGGATAATTTAAGCGTGCAATCAACTTTGGTTTAATGCTTCAATCAGATCGACGATATTGAGTTTGAAAAGCGCCATTGAGTTATTAAGAGTTGGTTCGACAAAGAGGTAATGTTTCATTACAGCGTGCCGAATTGAATGTTGCCACGTGACTAGAATTATGCCCCTTGGAATGTAATGTCAGCCTGTGGCGCCGCGGACTTTCGAGAAGTCCGCCGTGGCGAGTTACACCTATTCCGTACTCATTATTCTCATTATTCTATCCCCAAGCCTCTGACAACCAATCTTTTGTTAGGTGCATACGGCCGGTACTTAAGTAAGTGTCAATGATTAATCGTGCCGTGCCTCCATAATCTCCATTCGGCGTCGAAAAGTGACGCGCGAGGCCGAAGGCATATGAACACGGTTAGAAGTTGAAATTGTTACACAAGGCATAGCTCCCAGTAATTGGTTATGAAGATGCGGTCCACCTTTATTGCCCACCTCTATGGGCCAATCCTGATAGTTCGGACTTCTGGAACTGTTGTTCGTCCATCAGATGGGCTGGGTGCGACATCGAGATCCTCGAGATGTCATTTGTCCACTTTGAGATGTTTACATCCTTTGTCCTCATCGTACATATAGGCGCTCTCCCCAGGTTATGCCTACAATGGTTCTTATGCAGGACATACTAACTGCTACCATCAATGTTCCTTACGCCTAACATTTTGAGAATTTGAACAAAACTACATCGGCCATGGCTTCTCAAGAGCCTGAGGGCTTCCAATCAATTGCGCCGGTACGGTCACAAAATCGAGAAGGCATGCTCACACGAATGCTCTCGGGCGCCTCCGGGTTTTCAGAAAAGCGCTCAGAACGAGCATTCGACGACTCAGACGAGGATGTTCCGCGAGAAGCGCCAAACGACTGGAAGATGTTGCCAGAGCTTCGAGGCATCAGAGATCAAGGAGAGAAGGATCATGTCAAGGGACGAAGACTTGGTGTCACCTGGACTAATTTAACTGTCAAGGGAGTAGGTGCTGATGCTGCTATGAACGAAAACTTCTTGTCGCAATACAACGTCATGAACGGTATTCGAGAAAGGAAATCGAAGGGGCCATTGAAGACTATCATCGACAATAGTCATGGATGTGTCAAACCCGGGGAGATGTTGTTGGTTCTGGGTCGGCCTGGAGCTGGTTGCACAACACTTCTCAAGATGTTGGCCAACAGGAGGAACGGGTATGCTGAAGTAACTGGAGATGTGCATTGGGGCTCTCTGGATGCTAAACAGGCCGAGCAATACCGCGGTCAAATTGCTATGAACACCGAAGATGAGATTTTCTTCCCTACGCTCACAGTTGGTGAGACAATCGACTTTGCTACCAGAATGAAGATCCCTTTTCATCTCCCTTCAGATCATCAAACACCCGAGGATTACCAGAAGGCAATTCGAGACTTTCTGTTGAGGTCAATGAGTATTTCGCACACTCATGAGACCAAAGTTGGGAACGAGTACGTCCGGGGTGTCTCTGGAGGAGAACGGAAAAGAGTCAGCATCATCGAAACAATGGCCACTCGAGCGAGCGTTGCCTGTTGGGATAACAGTACTCGTGGACTTGATGCCAGCACTGCTCTTGAGTACACCAAAGCTGTTCGAGCTCTAACTGACATTTTTGGGTTGGCATCCATCGTCACATTGTACCAAGCTGGCAATGGTATCTACAATCTCTTTGACAAAGCCTTGGTCATTGACGAAGGAAAGCAGATATACTATGGCCCTTTGCAACAGGCACGGCCGTTCATGGAGGAAGTGGGATTTGTTTGTGCTGATGGAGCCAATGTCGCAGACTTCCTGACTGGAGTCACAGTCCCGTCAGAGAGAAAGATTCGTGGAGGTCATGAGAGCTCCTTTCCTCGAACGTCTGAAGATCTTCGAGCTGCCTATGAAGCATCATCCATCAGGTCGGATATGGAGACAGAATACGACTACCCAGCAACAGACAATGCGAAGGCTTTGACCGAGGAGTTCAGAGAAGCCGTCAGCTACGAGAAGCATAAGAGCCTCCCAAAGAAATCTCCACTGACAGTCAGCTTCATGACCCAAGTCAAGACTTGTGTCATACGCCAATACCAAATTCTTTGGGGTGACAAAGCTACCTTCATCATCAAGCAAGTATCCACTCTCATCCAAGCACTCATCTCTGGATCTCTGTTCTATGCTGCTCCAAACAATTCCGCGGGTCTTTTTATCAAATCCGGAGCGCTCTTCCTGGCCCTCCTTTTCAACTCTCTCCTGGCAATGTCTGAAGGTATTTATGCGCACTACATAATGCAGTCTACAAATGCTAACATTCAATAGTCACTGAATCCTTTTCCGGCCGTCCAGTTCTTGCAAAACACAAACAATTCGCTTTCTATCATCCAGCTGCTTTCTGTATAGCCCAGATTGCCTCAGACATACCTGTTCTACTAATACAAATATCGCACTTTTCCCTCGTACTCTACTTCATGGTCGGCTTGAAGACTGATGCGGGTGCCTTCTTCACATTCTGGATCATTCTATTTGCAACTGCCATGGCTATGACTGCTCTTTTTAGAGCTATCGGCGCTGCTTTCCCTACATTTGATGCGGCGAGTAAAGTGTCTGGATTCATGATCGCCGCTCTGATCATGTACACCGGTTATATGATTCGCAAACCTCAAATGCATCCATGGTTCGTCTGGATCTTTTGGATCGATCCTATGGCTTACGGATTTGACGCGCTTATGTCGAATGAGTTCCATGGCATGGTTATTCCTTGTGTTGCTAACAATTTGGTTCCCAATGGTCCAGGGTACACGGATCCGACATATCAAGCCTGCGCTGGAGTTGATGGTGCTCTACCAGGGGCTACATCAGTCACAGGTGACCAATATCTAGCCTCACTCTCTTACTCGCACACACATCTGTGGCGCAACTTTGGTATTGTCTGGTAAGCGATCCCATTTATCCTGCTTGTCCAGTTTCCTACTAATACGATCAGGTGTTGGTGGGTCTTTTATGTAGCAATCACCATCTACTTCACCAGCAACTGGAGCGCAAGTGGTGGAAAAAACAGTGCTCTCCTTATTCCTCGAGAAAAGGCACACAAGAATGCGAAATTGTTGCTTAACGATGAAGAATCTCAAACTCCGGAGAAGCAGGTCCCTCAGAGCAGAGGTAACATATCATCGTCCGGTGACACTCTCGTTGAGAAGGAGCAACTAGTTCGCAATACATCAGTCTTCACATGGAAAAATCTCACCTACACCGTCAAGACACCTTCCGGGGATCGCATTCTTCTCGACGACGTCCAAGGGTGGGTCAAGCCTGGTCAACTCGGCGCTCTAATGGGTTCTTCGGGTGCTGGAAAGACTACCCTCCTCGATGTACTTGCTCAACGCAAGACAGATGGCACAATCAAGGGATCTATCCTCGTCGACGGTCGCCCTCTCAATATAAGCTTTCAGAGATCAGCAGGTTATTGTGAGCAGTTGGATGTCCACGAACCTCTCGCGACTGTTAGAGAAGCCCTCGAGTTCTCGGCTCTTTTGAGGCAATCTAGAACTACGCCCGAGGAGGAGAAGCTCAAATATGTTGATACTATTATCGATCTTTTGGAAATGCACGATATTGAAAATACCCTCATCGGCACAGCCGGTGCTGGTCTATCAGTCGAACAACGCAAGCGCCTTACGATTGGTGTCGAACTTGTCTCTAAACCATCAATCCTCATCTTTCTTGATGAGCCTACCTCTGGCCTTGATGGCCAGGCAGCCTTCAACATAGTCAGATTCTTGCGGAAACTTGCAGATGTCGGCCAAGCCGTGCTCGTCACGATCCATCAGCCATCTGCCCAACTATTCCTCCAATTTGACTCCCTCCTCTTACTCGCTAGAGGCGGTAAAACAGTCTACTTTGGCGAAATTGGTGAAAATGCCTCGACTCTGAAGGAATATTTTGCCCGCTACGATGCCCCTTGCCCTAAAGAAGCCAATCCCGCAGAACATATGATCGACGTTGTCTCTGGCACATTGTCCCAAGGTAAAGACTGGAATAAAGTCTGGCTTGAGTCTCCTGAACACGAACATACCGTCGACGAGCTCGATAACATTATCTCAACTGCGGCTTCTAAACCGCCTGGAACCGTCGACGATGGTTTTGAATTTGCCATGCCTATGTGGGGACAAATCAAACTCGTAACACAAAGAATGAACACCGCCATATACCGAAACATAGACTACATCAACAACAAAAATGCTCTCCACATCGGCTCCGCACTCTTCAACGGCTTTTCATTCTGGATGATCGGCAATTCTGTAGCCGATCTCCAACTACGCCTCTTCACAGTCTTCAACTTCATCTTTGTAGCGCCCGGTGTCATCGCCCAACTCCAACCTCTCTTCATCGACCGCCGCGATATCTACGAAGCCCGCGAAAAGAAG
This sequence comes from Chaetoscypha palmicola, assembly GCA_003988945.1. Classification (NCBI taxonomy): domain Eukaryota; kingdom Fungi; phylum Ascomycota; class Leotiomycetes; order Helotiales; family Helotiaceae; genus Chaetoscypha; species Chaetoscypha palmicola. Next base: position 43,610 of record QYAH01000163.1, on the reverse strand, counting down.
TCAAAGATGTACTCCTGGGTCGCTTTCGTAAGCGGTCTAATCGTCTCCGAACTCCCATACCTCTGCATCTGCGCAGTCCTCTATTTCGTATGTTGGTACTACACCGTGGGGTTCTCAACCGACTCCGCCAAAGCAGGAGCCGTTTTTTTCGTCATGTTATTCTATGAGTTTATGTACACTGGAATTGGCCAGTTCGTCGCTGCGTACGCTCCAAACGCTGTTTTCGCTTCGCTTATCAATCCTTTACTCCTCGGTACCCTGGTCTCCTTCTGCGGTGTCCTCGTACCTTATGCTCAGATCACTGCTTTCTGGCGCTACTGGCTCTATTACCTCAATCCTTTCAACTACCTCATGGGCGCTCTCCTTACCTTTACGACTTGGGATGAACCAGTCCGCTGCACGGAACAGGAATTCGCCGTCTTCAACCCGCCCAACAATCAAACTTGTGGTGAATACCTTTCGGATTATATGCAAGGGTTTGGTGCAGCTTCGAATCTCACCAATCCTGACGCGATTGCTGACTGCAAAGTCTGTCAGTATCGCACGGGTGCTGACTACTTGAGGAATCTTAATCTTAATGAGTATTCTTATGGATGGAGGGACGCTGGGATTGTTGTCCTCTTCGTCTTTAGCAGTTACGGCATGGTCTACTTACTCATGAAATTGCGGACGAAGAAGAGTAAGACTGCCTCATAGACACACTGCTGTGGACAGATATTTGGGCGGATGGTGTAATGCAAGGGAAAGACTCTATTGTATGCTTTTCCTTTTGTGTGATGGTGTTTAAGGCGTTCGGGGATGGGTTACGAAGCTTCAATTGTTAGTGAGCTGCAAATCATTCGAAAAGCATAGACTAGACTTGATTGTAATATACCCCAAATCATTTAGGATTCTCCACAAGATGAGAAAAGGACTTTAAAGAATTTCATCTGAAGTGAAATAACGTGAATGGGCAACAAGCATCCACTAGCCACACGGCCTCGGCTTCGGATGTTCCGCGCTGGGTACATCATAAAAGCGCGATGACTCTGTTGCACGAGAAGTGGAAACTAGATTGGACAATGTCCAGTTAAAGAGGTGTTTATCTGAGGTTAATTCACTTGCGGTAGTAGCTGAACGATATGAGAATGCGTAGCCGTTGAGACTTCGAGACCCAATCATGAAATATGTCATTTCTATTCCACACACCCATCCAGCCTCTAATAGCGAGCCAGACGTGATATATTCAAGTTTCCACATGATACCAACCCACTGTTCAAACGCTCGGATAAATCCCTGGCGCCTACTCCAATTCAAATCCCGGAGACACCTATTATGTCCCAGTTTGACCGTACAAGTATGTTTATATAAATACAGGCTTGCTTGCTTTTACCCGCTTTTTCCACCTCTTTAGTCTCTTTGCTCTGCTTTCGCTTTCTTCGCTTCTGCAGCGATTCTTCCGTCGACTTTTTCTCTGTGCTGTCGGTTTTTCAGGTGGATCTCGAAGTTTCCGACGGTGGTCTCCGGACCAGGGGTGTATAGTTTTCCGGGACAGTCTTGACATCTGATACGTGGTAGATACATCCATTTCGCACCCTCTGGGGTGGGTTGGCCGGCCGGTGGTGCGGCCATTGGGAGATCGGTTGTGGTGTTCACGGCTGAATGCTTCATAACACCTTCGAAGCGATCGCCGGGGTATGATCGTCGCAGTTCGTCCAGGCCTGCGATGAGCCAGCTGGGCGAAGGGGGCTGGACCTCTGTTAGCCAAAATGTACAGAATGAAGTAAGGTCGGGGATTGTAACAGTAAAAGGTAATAATGGCGTTAGAACCAAGCACGCTTGTGTCTTTTAACAGCCAAACCAAAAAAAGAAAAGAAGAGCTTACAGGAACCGGGGCCGCTTGGCCTGCAGTGGGAGGTGGTAAGGCATCTACTCGACCTATCTGGCCTTGAGGAGCTGGGGTTGTGGACGGTTGTGCGGCCTGGTTGGATACGCCAGGTGTTGTAGGAGGTCCCATTGTTCCTGGAACAGGTGTTCCAGCAGTGGCTGACTGCGAACGGTTTAAAGAGGGAGTTGAAGGATTTGGAGCTTGACTCTTTGCCTTGAGTTCTCGCGCGAATTTCCTTAGCCTCTCCCGCCCAACCTTAAGTTTGACAATGAGTGTGGAGTTGTCTACACTCTCCTCGCGGACCTCACGTCCACCAAGCCTTCGGGCAGATGTTCTCGTCTCATGATGATGAGAAGCTGATGCTTCTGGAGTTTCGGACCTTCCGATGTTCGCCATTCTCTGCTGAGCAGCCGTAGCCGCTCCACGCATACCCCTCGTCCTCGCCGTGCCTTGAGGCAAGTTGGACATCGCAGGTGATTCTGGAGACGAGTCTTCACTCTCTGATGACTCTGTAAGATCTCCTCCCTGTAAGCCCTTCTTTCCTCTTCCAACTGCGACCTTTTTGTATAGCCTGCTCTCCTCCACAGTCTCCGCGGCGCCAGGAAGTATCTTCGAAACGAGAAGCGTTCTGACCGTCCTCTGGCGGTCTTTCAAATCTGGTAGAGTTGGCCCGCCTCTCCTGTTGACAGATCTCTTTTGTCTTCTCTGCTCTCTGGAATATATAACCTCGCTCCGCTCTAAGTCGACCTCACTCAGTTCATACAAGTAAGGTGCATACTCTCGCGCTTGTTGTTGTGGCCGCAAAACAGTCGGTAAAGGAGATGGAAGAAATGAAGAAATCAAGTCGGCATCGTCTAAAGGTCGGCCATCAAAAGGATGTCCAACGATGAACAAACTCCTGGTGAACAACTGGCTCTGTTCCCGTATACAATGCGCTATCGCCGTAGTGAACTCCCCTGCCAAGTGTAGTTCGCGGGTCATACTTTGCGCGAATTCTTCTGGCGAATTCATAGGGTTGTTTATTTCCCATTCGAATTTGTCTTCTAAAGTGACGGGGCCAATCGTGATATTCAGCTTGATGAGTATGCGCATTTCTTCGTTTTTGTACGCTGAGTATGGCAATTCGGGATCGAGTGCATCTTCCTCTATATACACCTGCGGGTAGAAATCGACAAGGTGATCGCGCAATTGCTGCTGAACTTGTTCTAATACGGGATTCGAGGCTGGTAAAGGCAGGCCCAGATCTTCGACCAACGTCTGCGCAAAGATTTCCATAGGGACGGTACGATCGTGTAGGTTCCATGTGAAGGTGTCGCGAAGCTTGACCTTATCCCAATCCACCTCGAGTCGCACGGGTACCAGTTCCTCAACCTGGTCAGCTTGCTGAGCTAGTTCCTTGCGCTTGACTCTTAACCTCTGCGTCTTCCTATGCCCCAGCCGTGGTTTTGCATTGGGATATATGAGTTTGGTGGGCCCATCCGTGTGTCCATTTCCGTAGCCTGCGTATCCCTCACCATAAAGTCGACTTGGAGGAAACCACTGCCGATATTGGCCGCGCACATTGCGGTAATCATCAGTTTCGTTCTTTCGCCGAGTGTAGGTCTTTTCCCGGCTTTTCTGGTCTGAGAGAATCGCCTCGAAATGAAGCGTGTCTCGATTGACACACTGTTCTATGAGGTACTTCTTCTTATCTTCCTTCGTCCTCTGTCGATGGGTCAACGTCGAAGAAGTCGGAGGGGCTGAGGCATCCGCAGTGGTGACATCTGACGACTCCTGGGATTCGGGAGCCATGGCGGACGCATTCGCGACCAATCTGTGACGGAGTCAAGGGCTGTGGATGCGCGCAAAGTGAGGGAAGCGAGAAGAGAGTATATCTTCAACTCTTGGGTGAGGCGCGACATGTAGTCGCGACGACACGGATCAGCGATAGATGCCTGACAAAATGCCTGAGGCATGAAGCGAGGGAAGATCCGTGGCGGCGTGGGCCACTCGCTTCCAAGTCGCAGTCCCGTCCCCCGTCCCGGTCCTCACGCCCACTTCTCGCACAATGCGAAGCTGTGAATACTCCTTTCTCTTTACATATCGCGATCGACAGCCTGCTGCACACAAAGGACTCCCGTTCCCATCTGGTTCAAAGCTTCATATCTCCAACAACCAACAACATGGCTGAAAAGAAAGAAACTGAAGAGGTTGGTGAGTCTTGATCCCTCCTTGTTTACCTTTGGTGGCATGTTTCTACCCCGCTACTCGTATGCGTGTGGCCCTCACAACACAAGATGTCCACGGAACCATGCTAATGCTGATACTTATGGACATAGATTACACCCTGAACAACCCAGATACCCTTACCAAGTACAAAAGTGCTGCTCAAATCTCCCAGAAGGTCCTCGAGGCTGTGTCTGCGTTGTGCTTGGCTGGAGAGAAGATTGTTACCATTTGCGAGAAGGGCGACAAGCTCCTGGATGACGAAATTGCAAAGGTCTACCGCGGGAAGAAGATCACAAAGGGTACATTTCACTTTTCTACACCCAAGTTCGGCCATTTTGGACATAGATGACTTACACTGTCCCAGGAATTTCTCACCCGACCACCGTTTCTCCATCCGCTTTCGTCACTCCATACACCCCCCTCACATCTGATGAATCCGAGGCTGCGGTGGTGTTAAAGGAAGGAGAGGCTATCAAAATTCAGCTCGGTGCACAAATCGACGGCTTTGGGACAATTGTTTGTGATACCATCATTGTTGGCACAATCCCAGAAGGCCGCAACGCTGATCTGATCTTGGCCACCCACTACGCAAATGAACTCCTTCTTCGACTAATGGTTCCGCCAGGACTGCTTGCTACAGGAACCGATGAGGAGAAAGCAAAGGCCGCAAAGGTCAAGGCACCAAGTCAAAGTAAAATCACCGCTCTGTTAGAAAAGGTAGTCAAAAGCTACGACTGCAACTTGGTCGAGCACACCACTAGCTGGCAATTTGAGAGGAACGAGATTGAAGGCAAGAAGAAGATTATTCTTGCTCCTGGTGACGGTACTAAGGGCGATGGTACTCCTGAGGTAGGGGATGTCTGGGGTGTTGAGATGGGTGTCAGCCTCGGATCTGGAAAGATCAAGAATTTTGAAAATAGAGCAACCCTGCATCGCCGAACCACTTTGACATATGCCCTCAAGCGACCAAGCTCCAAAAAGATTCTGAATGAAGTCGTCAAAAAGTTCGGTACTTTCCCATTCAGCTTAAGGCAATTGGAAGACGAGCGAGACGCCAAGGTCGGGGTGGTCGAATGTGTCCGAGGTAATGTTTTCAGGCAATACGAAGTCGTTGGTGACAAAGATGGCGATGCCGTGGGGCGTCTCCTAACCACCATAGGTGAGTAGATTCTTCTGAACGTGTGGCACATCTCGAGAAATTTGTGGTTCTGACATTATTGGAAGCTATCACGAAGAACGGGCTTCAAAAGCTTGCCGCGCCACCAACTCCTGATCTAGCTAAGCTAAAAACCGACAAGAAGATTACAGACGAGGAGGTTCTCAAAATTCTTGAACAACCTCTTGCAAAAGAGACCAAAGCCAAGAACAAGAGCAAGAACAAAAAGAAGAAGCCCGCCAAGAAGGCTTCTGCTGCTGCAGATGAAGAAGAGAGCAGCGACGAAGAGTAAACGTGAACGGTTAATTGGCGGGGAGGACGTGATCTTTTCAAGCGAAGAAAAGACTTTCCTCATAACATTATCCTGTAGAATCTGGATATTTGGTATATGCTGTGGATATTGCCGTAGGGTATGTCCAGCGGAAATTGCTCTGGCCGCGTTGGGTTTGCAGCCAGATGGCGAGACCGACGTTGTCGACATACATAGGCATTCACAAGGTTTCCTTCTTGAGTGTTTGCCAGAGCTGGAGTAATGAGCTTCTCGAATGCAAGAATAGAGATATGCAGCAACACACAGGTTTTTCGTGCAAAGTGCCAACTCGTGTATGAAATGTGAACATGCGTGCAGCTTCCCCCTGACATGTCGCTTGTGGATGCTTGATGATACCACGGGGCTGTTGCTAAGCATCTATCGAGCGTAAGCAGAATATATACGTGCGGAATTAAAAATGTCTGCTCGTGAGAATTTGGTGAAAGCCATGATATGTTCACAAATTGTCAGGAGGTAGCAGACTCGTTGATGCAGACCGGCCCAAGCATTGCAAGATGATTCGCTTGTTGCACTAGCTACACTCGCCTTTGATAATCTCTGCATCTGTCCGTAATATCGAGAAGAAGACTTCGGGGTCAGTAAACTTCAGAGTGTATCTTTTTACTTACGTGACGCCACTGAATTTATAGACTGAGAGGGACAAGTATGGAAGGGCCGGCAAAGTGTGATTCCATCACCTCGCGTAGCCCTAGGTTGCCGCCCCTTCTTTACGACCCTCCGAGTTTCTTCCAGGAACAACAAAACCTTCCCTCATTCACATATTTGCCCTGCACCCGAAACCACAAAGACGAGGACAGAGGCAATTACAATAACGCCTGTATAACCACGAAGATACGGCCTCAGGATATCTTTGATTTCCCAAGATCCATTTCTCGTGCGCGACAACCTTGGAAGTCACGTCGTCGAGGAAGCTCGGCTAGAGGCTCTCCCTACCGCTTCGCTAAATCGATTCCAGTGGAAATCTCGAGCCATCTCCTTTTCTGAGCAGCCAAATTACCCTCTGCGCGCCCCAACCCTACCATATCGCGGCAAGCCGCGCACGCAGCAGTAAAGTATCTTTCCAATGGTATCTCATGCAGAATACATACTAACAGCTTCATAGTCGTCCATTTCTCGCGTGGAGCAGATAGGAGGCGACCGCAGGGAGAGTCGCGGCGAGCGACCGACGGGCGATGTCCTTCCAAGGGAGACCGACTCGCAGCAGAGTATCAAGTCCATTCGTACCGACCAACGGTGTCTCCCAAACATCAACTACATCGGCAGATGCCAGACCAAAGACGTTCATGGATGGGTGGCTGGAGCCTGCTCGCGCACCTCCACGACCAAGTTTCGCAGAGGCCGGGTTTGAGAGGATGGGAACGGTAGCAGGAATGGCGCCCCTGGGCACACTTCCTAGTTCGAAGGTGATGAAGTCTGCTGCTAGATCGGAAGTGAGAGAAATGAGGGACGGGGCAGATCGTGTGAGGAGATCAGAGGCTTCAAATGCAACGACCCCCGAGACACCAGAACCTTCAAGCTACGCCACCCGCGAACGATCTGTCTCGACCAAACCTGACGCACCTCTCTCTCCACGAACGCCACGAGATCAAACAAGTCTTCCGCCGAGTCCCGGGAAGATCGCGAGCGAGTTGCTCGACCCGGACGTGATAGGCATGTCGCCCTTACCGGAGCCAACACAACCAACAAGAAGATCGGTCTCTTTGTCCTCTCCCCCACCATATCTCGTCGGTCGAGGTGGATCTTTCACGCCCGAACTTGGTGAGGATGGGCTACCCCAAACAGATATTGAGTTCACAGATCGTGTGATCGAGGACGCTGTACAGCACGCTTTGGATCACAGACGATGGCCTACGGCCTATGCTTTGAGGATTCTCTATGACGAGCTACAGACGGACGTCACATTTGTTCGACTGGTGGAAGCGATCTACTACCAACGCGCGACTAGCGAGGAGCTTCGAGAGTTCACTCGAATGTTGAAGGAGAAGAAGAAGGAAGGTAAGAAGGATCGGACGGGGGAGTATTATTTCAACGGAGACGGCAGCGATCCTCCACCATTCTTGTCGGCCGTCAGTACTGCTCTCACGTACGATGTTCGGCCAGGAAGCGCGCCGTCATTGAGCAACGCAGCACAGGATGCAACCCTCTTCTCCTCCACGCCCCGTGCCCTCGATCACGCCTTCTTCAAACCAGCTGCACCGTACGTCTCTCCTTTTGGGCCCTCTCCGGGAGGATATAAATCTATCTACTCGGCCCCGACTCTCGGGATGATCAGTAATGGGGACCGGAGAGCTGGTGAGAGTTCATCGACGCCGATCAATGGGGTCCATGAACACACACATCGATCTGGCTCCATCTCGGACTCGTCTTCGCTATCCTCGATCGACGAGGATCTGTGTCAAAATGGACCGGCTCTCTCATATAGCGAGGCCCAAGAGGAAGAGGACGAGGAGGAAGATCTGATGGACATCGACGTTCCCCAGCAAAAGACTCGTCGCGGTAAAGGGCGTAAGGGGAAGGGGAAGGGGAAGGGGAAGGGAAAGGGAAAGCATGGCGGCACGGAGACGACGGATGGCGGCTCACGCAAAATTCGCTTGGCTGTAGGGCAGCGCAAAAATGCTACAGCAGCAGCCCATGCGAAAACCGCACCCGCGAGGAGCAATGCGAATGGAAGTGGAAGTGGAAATGGAAGGGCGAATGCACACAACACCAGGGCGAAGAACGATCATGCTCATACTGATACTCACACTCATACTAATACTAATACTCCTACTCCTACGCACAGCAGCTCTCGCTCGCGCGCTTCCACGCCCCTTGACCCCCGGGTGTCGCCAATGCACCATGGCCAATTGGAACCATCGACCAAGTCTCATCCAGCTAGAGTGCCCGCCGCACCACCCACCTGCACCACCACCACCTCCACCTCCACAACCACCACCAAGCACAAAACCGGCCCCAAGACGTACACTTTCTCGACCGTGACCTCGACCTCCGCGTCCTCTTCCACACCCACTCCATCCTCCTCCTCGACCGCCCAACGCACCACCAACAATTCTGTCGCCACAAACGGGGATATGGCGCCAGCTCGTCTACTCCCCGAATCCGCATCGTCCTTCATTCCATCCAAACCAGACGCCCCCGTGTTGGCTACCTTTAAATCCAAGTACCCCGGCAAGGCCCTCAAAAGCCGTCTGAACGACGAGAACGACCAGTCCCTCCGTCTGAAGCAATCCGCGAGAGACACCACCAATCTGACCAACAGTTCCGAGGAGAGTTTCGAGCGACATCAGCTCGCTCCTCCGTCGTCCCATGTGGAGGAAACCGCCTCAGAAGGGGGCGATGTGGTTCTGCTCCCGACGAAGCGCTTACCGAAGAAACGCATTATCCTGAACACTTCGACGTCGACGATCAGAGAAAAGCGGAACCGCTACAATCACAACGACTCGGAGAACAGTTCTCCCACTCTTCTCTCTTTTCAGCCAGACCTCGCCCCTGGTTCGGTGCCCGTCTCTCGTGCTGGCACGCCTATTGTTGGCGGTCGACCAACCAGAAAAGCAAAACCGGGCTCTGGCCTACGTGTCAAAACATCGTAAGTCATTTCTCATTGTATATCGTCTCACAGCATTATTCCTCCCATCAATTCTGGCTCTGTGTCACGGCCTCCAGCTTTATTTCATGTTGCCGGAGATGCTCGTGTGAGTGTGCTGTCGCACAGCACATCCGACCACATTTTCCACCCATTTCCCGCGGCTCCTTGTCACCCTCATGATTCGCGAGGTGTATTCACAGACCACTGCTGATGCGTTTCTTTCCATACAGACCGGTGAAGAAGAAAGGTGGCATCGTGGCCGGCATTCCTCGTGCAAGCGGTGAGCGCAACAGTCCTACGGGGCCTGGTGGGCCAGAAAACAAGGTAAGCCCAGTCATTGTAACCATCGTCGTCTGTTCTACATCTATCCTACCTGCGCGTGCATGTTCCCTTTCAACCCGTTCTATCGTGTCCATCGCCGAGGTTGGCGATGGAGTCAGAAATCTTGTCCGATTCCTGGGCTGGGACCGTTGCAGCTGGTAAACGCCTAGATGCATAGCAAGTTCTGCTCTCTGCTCCGCCGTTGCCGAGCTGCCCAACCATGCCACCCCCCACATCATCAGTCGCTCATGAAACTCGCCACAATTCTCGTTCCTTCCATCCCTCCGTCCCATCTTGCATCTTACATCTTGCACATGATCATATACTACTCGCACTCACGCTCATACTCATCCTCACACTCATCCTCATACCCATCCTCATCCTCATACACATCCTCCCATCCATACTCACATCCAAACTCATGTATCCACCGTCCAACTGACCCATGACCCAGGATGACAACGACGACTACTGTGCTGCTTGTGGCGGGAATGGCGAGATTGTTTGCTGTGATGGCTGCAACCGCTCATTTCACTTCAAGTGCGTCGATCCACCGATGATCGAAGGTGCACTCCCGGAATCATGGTTTTGCAACGCCTGCGACTTCGTTCACAACCCACCTGGAAAGGAAGGCACTTCAAACTCCGCATTTGGCCCGCTGCTCCACAATCTCAAATCCAAGAATCCAAGAGCTTTCCACCTTCCAAAATCGATCCGTGAAGCTTTTGAGAATGTCCACACGGGCGCGGAAGGCGAGTACGAGGAGCCTGTCGTGCCCAAGCCGAAGTGAGTAAACTATCGACAATCGCAAGTGAATAGCCTGCTAACAAGAAACAGAAATCGAGGAGGCTATGATGAGCCCCCTGATTATTTCCGTACCAAGGACAGCAAAGGCAAGCTCATCCTCTGCCATCAGTGCAACGGGTCAGCGTCTGCTCCTCATCGGATGATCATTCCTTGCAGTTTCTGTGGCCTCTATTGGCATCTTGACTGTCTCGATACTCCCCTGGCAAAGGAGCCACATCTTTCCAAGCAATGGAGATGTCCTGCACATGTTGACGACATCATGTCGGTGCTACCAGCAAAGCTAGGTCCGGCGCATCGATGGCGAAAGCTCAAAGGTTCTGTTCCCATCGTTCCTACCATCCCTCGCGGGAACAGAAACAATGGCTATATCGAAATTGCAGAGTCACCTCCGGACGCCGACGAATCAGATGGGTTCTTCGACGACACGCAATTTGGAACTGTCTACCGACTTCCTGAGGAAGGTCTCAAGCTTGATTTCATATCGAGGTAGGTTTTATTTGGACTACGAAGGTCGGCAAACTTGCTAATGTCCATGGTAGAGTCAAGATGCAAGGCGGTGGAATTTCCCGTTCGGGATATATGAACCGCCAATTGTCAGCATCCAACGGCCCAGCCCTTCATTCCCGAGATATTGGCGACCAGCAAGCTGCGCTCACCATGGCTGCCCTCTCCATTGGAGCTGTCGATACGAGCATCGAGAATCTCACCAAAACCCTTCTTGTAAGTTTTGGCCCAGTTTCACATTCTGACATCATGACGCAATTAGTGTCCAATGCTGACTAAAATGGTAGAATCAAGCTCCTCCGGCGGTTCTAGCAATGCTAGGCCAAGTCGATGCTACGGCAATCTCAACAAATGTAGTACCTGACAAGGACAGAAAAGCCTGGCAAGCTATTCAGGTGTGGCTCAACAACTACCTGGCCGAACCGCCAGCTGCTCAACTTCCAGAAGAGGAGGATGAGGACCTCGGTGAACCTGCCCGAAAGAAGACCAAGATCAGCAATGCCATTGATAATGAGGAAGACACCCCCATGTCGTAACGAGCATCATGTCAATTGTGTTGGCATCAAAGATTTGTATTGTCTCATCTGAATCTCTGCTCAGCTCCGATGATGTGCATGAGACTTTCGGGCTCCGACAGAATACGCCAAAGCAATGGAAACACGTGAAACTGGTCACATGATCGCCCCAACTTCACGACGCCCTTTACCTGAAGAGGTCATTAGCAAGATGTCCTCTGTGGATACCCTTTATACTGATACGACTATTTATTACCATGAACAATATGTTCACAATCTTCATTTCCATTCGTCAGCATCAACCAAACGGCTGAATTCGCATTGTATCATATGGCGTTACGGATATCCCACTACCTGACACAGTCGCGGTGGCACACATATCACATGGCCGTGTGATGTTACCCTCCTAGGGTACAGTTTCATTTTTCACCTGGATACCAGAAGAGCAAGAAATTTCAACACCGAAATTCACGCTCCTCATATTATGATAACCCACGGGGTTGAAAGCAGTTCCGACCAATTACTTACTTACTGGACATTTACGTTAGACTTTTTGGGCGGTGGGCGTGGCGTGGCGTACTGGAAATGGAAATGGAAATGCAAAAAGAGACTATCAAAATACTGGTCTCGTGGATGGCAAGCTTGATATTCCAGTGGTTCTAACTAAGGTGGGGAGATGAGATGATATATTGTAAAGTAGATAGGCTGGTCGGCGAGCGGTGGAGAATGCATGATGATGATGGCGGTAGTTGAATGAATTGAGAGATTTGGAGAGCTCATTGGATGTTTTCTTGATTTACCATGAGAGATTCTGTGATTTGATTTTACGCGACCTTGCACCTCGCGGATATAACATCTGGGTTTGTGAGTGCGAAGCTGAATATCTACCTGCACGCTTCTCAGCACGCATCGCCTGCCTTGCGATGGATCAGAGCGACATCCCTAGGAGCTTACTTGCGACGGAAGAGAACCTATATCAAGATCTCCTGACATGTTCATCTACCTCTGACACCATACTTTACTCTACCCACTCTTTTCAATCAGCATGAGCACCCATCGCATGCGAAAGACTATGCGACGGACGATATATAAACCGCTCGCCTCGAGCCCTACCGCGAGCGAGTCTTCTGAGCATATAATGTCGAGCTTGGATTCCGCCTTGCTTGATTGATGGACTGAGTTATAGCTCGGATCGGAGATTGTAGAGGAGGGGAGGTGCGTCGGATAGTGGAGAGAGGAGAGGATATATGATGTAGGTGGATTGGATGGGAGGTGTTGTGTGGGTATAAGTACTTAAGTACTGATTTGGGGTTTTGATTGGACGGCTATCTGGATGGATGGATGCATAGGGGTTTACGTGCAGAATTATGTTGCGGTGTACATGGGTGGTGGTTAGATAGAATGAGGTTTATACCACCCGTCTTTTCTGTGATTTAGATATAGCTTCTGCTTCCCCCTCCCCGAGATTCGGTCGCGAGGTCTACGGCGGAGTTTGGCATTAGGTATGTATTTGCAGGAATCGACTTTTTGTTTGGTTGTTTCGCTAGGAGTGTCCTCCGTTCGTTTCTTTGTGACGAGGTGGTGTTCCATGCGCGGGTTGAGAAACAGCGGAGGACGATCTGCGGATTTGAGAGCGTCGGCCTGTGATGGCTTGGCACTGGGATTGCGTCAGAAAATATAGATAAGGAATATGGCGAGGAGATTAGTCGAGGGATGGATTGATGTTTGATTACTTGGTGGGTGATTCAAGGACTGGTGTTCGCGTGGCTGATTGATTGAGCGGAGGTGTCGATGTCGACGAAGCGTTGTGGAAAGTTCGTTATGTTCCTTATATTAGAGATACTAGGAAACGCGAGGGGTTGCTGGCTCGCTGCGTTTAAGTGTATGGATTGAAATGAATACTTCATGTTTGTAAACTGCGGTAGCTGGAGTGTTGTTCCTATAAGATCCCATGGCTACGGCTCTAGGTGTTGTTTTCTAAGCGTGATGAACGGGGATTCGGATCTTAGAGACTGCACGATTGGCGGTGTGGGTTGTGTAGAGATATGCTCTTGACCTACCGTATGAAGATGGAGATGTTTTGGAAGGATGTCGGATTGACTGATACCACTCTAGAATTCCACGGGAAGTTGCATCTAGACTGGGAACTTTCCTATCTGTTACTCTGTAGAACCACCACTTTTTGCTTTTCGCTTTAAAACAGTGTGTGTGGGTACTATTATGGGTACTATCATATGTATATAGCCAACTATAGTACGTATTTACACCCATACCACCGTGCACAAACGTTAAATTGTCAAAGCGTTTTTTAGGCTTGAAAAAAATAGTGGTTCTACAGAGTAAGAGATAATTGATAATTATAATTTACTACGTTTAGAAATACTATATTTAAGAAAGCGGATTTAGAGCAGGTGACCACGTATCTACTTCCGCGATTAGTAATTATGTGGTTAGTCAAGCTTAGGTAGACCTGAGGCTATTCGCGTTTTACTCTTAGGACTACGCCCTATATGGAGTATACCTACTAAAGGCTCTATTAATAAGTAGATTCGCGATTTACAATCGTAAAACTGATTCAAACTCCTCAAGGGAGCCTTTTCGTCAACTATTATCAATTACGTCACTAGAGTACTTTTACCTACTTTTGTGGCAGTCAGATCATTAATAACAGTTAAGAGTTATCGCATTAGAACGGCTCTGTTAGGAAATCGACACCGTTCACCTATTCTCAACTTCGGAGTCTGAGCTCCTATCCCGAAAACTAACAACAACGGCGACGCCAACGCCAAAACCCGAAATCGGAAACGTAACGTATTTGGACGTACATCTATTTGAGGACAAACAAAGGAAATCAACCATGTTCGAGTCATAGCTTAAGCACAAACTCAGTCAAACAATCTTGCCAATCCTGGGTCTCTGAGAAAATCCATAGCTATACTGATCATTTGTGGAATGGTAATACATGCCCAACGCGGTCGTTCCTCAACCGTAAATCCTAACAAAAGAAACTGGGGTCCCAACTTTCAAATGTAGTAGCAAATAACGTGTTCGATCAACGGAGGAGGAACACTCAAGAGTACATTGAGTAGTTTGTCCAGGAATCGAACACTTGGATGGATGTCCGCGGAGATGAAATGTGAAAACCAAGCGATCTCCAAATTTCTCCACAATTAGTGTCAAAATATAGTTCAATTCGCGTGAAGGTTGCTGTTAATACTGTCATATGTCATTGATATGCTTCCTTGGCAGGAAAGTGTTAGGTGAGGTGAAGGAGGTGGGCGGCGATGGAACTCGGTCGTACTCGAAGGGCTCTAACTTGATCTGGGCTAGATGACATTGCCTCGTATGTTGACCTTAGCTTGGTGATTTCGAGAGCTGAGTTACTGGGAGGCTACCTGCTCGATATGATGAGGCTCATCTGCGTTAGGGCTAGAATGCTCCCGTTCGACATGTTCAAGGCAAGCATCCGAGTGTGGAAACGACTCTTCGCAGGTAGGGCAAAAGAAGGTACCACGAAGATCGTTGGGAGACAGGCTGTGATTTAGCGTAACCGTAGATGAAAGGCAACGGCGCTCATCTATATGTCTCGTGCAATTGTCCGTTCGAGAGAAGGTCTCGCCGCAATATGGACAGGTGTATGTGCTCCTGAGGTGTTTGGTAGCAATGTGACGACGTAGATCCTTTCGTAGGCCGAATCCCTGGGTGTTAGGACAGCCATCAATATTGCATCTAAACGCTCGCCGGTGTGACTTGAGGTGTTTGCTAAAGGATTTGTCAGTAATACGCAGTCAAGCCGGAATATGTGACAATGCTTACTTGAAGTCACAGCGACGGCCGAAGGACTTGGAGCAGTGAGTGCAATCGAGTTTCTGGGTTTGTCTTCGTCGTTTCTTGGTCGAAGATAGAACAGAGCTCTGGGAAGGTAGAGCATCTTGTTGATCTCCATCGCTGGACTTGAGCAAGTGTGGGGGCTCTCCGAAAGGGGTGAATGGTCGTGAACGATCGATGTGTAGGTGATTTGAAGTCCGCACAGGGTCATATTTGGTATCTCTGACGCGGTTGGTATTTTGCAACGAAGGGACCTCTGATTCGAAGCTCGAAGCGCTCTTGATCAATTCAACACCATTGGATTCTGTCCCCGTTGCAGCATGGCTGGCAGGCGATGGTGTGGAAGGCTCATACTCGAGGGGAGATTGGCATTGGCTGTGTCTGGAGGGCTGAAGTGCTGGTTCAGTCAGAAACTCTTCAAGACAGATTGTGTGGTCTGTAAGGAAGTCCGAGGATCGAGGTGGTGACGAGAAATCAGACGGTGGAAGGGGAGTCGGAGAGTTTGCCAAGGAAGGTGTGCTGCAAGGAACACCCAAGGTGGTGATGCTTTTTAGTTGACAGTTATTGTATTCGTATTCGAGACCTAGTGGATCGAGAGCGTCTCGATATACATAGATAGGTGCGAAGTTTTCCGAACTTTTGACATTAGAGTCGTTGTTTGATGAACCATCAATGTCTTGGAGACAGACATGTGAGGGGAGAATGTGCTGCAGGAAGTTTTCTAAACTATGGTGGTCGTGATCTGCCGGGATTTTTGATGCGCGAAGACGGAGGTCTTCGCGCTGGACTTGCGCAAAGGTTGAGGTGGGTTGTGAGCGGGAGCGTTACTTTCAGCTGTGGTGCTGTGCAATAGGATATGCGGCACAGATGCCTCGAGGGCAAATGGCCGCTTGTCTCGATAGAAGAAGAGTATGGGCAGAGTGAATGTTTTTTGGGGAGAGGACGGCATCACTTTATGGGCAGGAAATGTGAGGCTGAAGCACAACAATCTGGGTGGCCTCCAGAGCCGACCTAAGTTGGGTGGCCTCCGCCATTTGGCACTGAATTTTACCTCGACTGATAGGTGAGCTTGCTGACGCAGACCAAGAGTATACCCCTGTAGTATTGGGCTGGGAGAAGTAGGTACAGTACAATGAAGTATGACCGGCTACAATGTCTAATAGGAAGCGAGATGCCAGTTTAATAGATACAATGTGAAACAAATGTAAATCTGATTTCTTCCTCGCCTATTACACCTTGAAGATAGACTAAATGCGCCTTGTTTTCAAACAGTCTTTCTCGGGTTTTAGAACCGACATCGAAATTGGTGTCTGTCTCAAATGTCGAGAGAACCCCACGCGCCTAAGCCTTCTTTCCACATGACCTTGTCCAGAGAACCTCTACCCAACGAGGCTGAAAGCAGGCTCCCCAAAGCACTCATCAAATTGCTTGCCAACCCCAGCTAACTCCCAAGAAGCGCCCTCATACATGGTAGTAGGTTGACCGTAGACCGCAACTGACCCAATGCATTCAAACTCTTGGAGCCCGGACGATATTGATGTGTATCCAGTCGTTTTAGTAGGTATTGGTTGATTGATGCACTTTTGGTTGAGGATAGTAGGCCGATAGTCGGTAGTAGTGAGATGTATTTTGGCATCTTGTTGATAATTGTCTGGGGGATTACGATGTTCAATGGGCGGCGAAGGTTGGTTGACGAACGAAGCGTGAGTACTCGCTTGTCTATGGTTTTGGGAACCGTCCAATGCGTGTGATGTAGACGGGGTAGTTGAATGCCCAACTTTGTCGGCAGTGTCCAATGTGTATGCTAAAGACCTATAGTCTTCATGATAATGTGAAACTATTGATAAATTACGACCATCAGCGCTCGTCGACGTAGAATATTTCGTCCTGGAAGAGCTGCAATTCGAAGATCCTTCAGCAGAGCGTTCTTGTTTCGCTTCGCGGATTCCACTCCCCTTCTTCGCGGACCTAAATGCAGATTAGCATTACATCGATATATTGAAGAGAGACGGAGTCACTTACCCCTGGGAATGAGAATTGAGCCGACGTTCTTGAGCCATGTCTTGAAATTTGTTAGCCTAGCCGGCACGTGTTCCGACAGTTGAGAACTTGCAAACATAGACATATTTTATAGACGAGCTATTATACTGTCGATGGACATGCAACGACCACTACGATAGTTGACTATAAAATTGGAGGCCTCCAGTGCATCCCACGGTGGTGGCCTCCAAGATCTAGTTTCATGGGATCATGAAGCTCGCTTGCTGTTGTTTTGGTTGTTGCTGCAGCAGGTTCGCCAATTGAGAAAATGGTGGCCTCCAGACCGAGTGGAGGCCACCATGAGATAAGGAGCCCCAGAAGCTGGGTTGTCTGGTGCAGGTAGATAGCATGTCAATGGACCTACTGACGGTCTCTTTTATAAAACAAGTGCTCCAATACTCCCACAACTTCGCACTAGTAAGACGCAACTGCATTTACCGTAGGACAAAATACTTGCACGCGTTTCAGAAAGCGAGTCTCATAAGCCACAGTTTACTGACGCTTAGACGAAGGAGACCTTGAGTGGAGAGTGGCAACATTTGTGGCCTCAAAGAGTGCTCGAAAAAATTCAAAATCGATATGGTCGAAATCGACAATATGCCACTCGGCAAAAAGTAGCGCATTCAGTCTTCTCACGTACGCGCCATTAATAGCAGCGCCGACTCATTGGTATCGTATTAATCATTCATCATGACTGCTCCTCCCTCTGATCTCTCATATATAATCTGAAGATAATGCAATACACAAAGGCTTCCCCTTCGTAATTAGCCCCTACCTACTCCACACCACTGCTTATTTTAATATCCATGCCCAGTCAAAAATGCCACCAAATCCATATCTACACAATCGTCCACGCGGGTATTTCGCCAAAAAGTCTGCAAGTAAGAAGCATCGCAAAAAGCTAGAATATGTGATAGACCAACAAACACTCAAGCCATACATGTCGGCCAGTCCCCATCAAATTCCCCATTATTATCATGATTTATTCCGCCCACTTGATCTCGTCCCTCTCGTAGCAGCAGGCTTCACAATTGGCGCCTTTGCTTTCGACTTGACGGGTGTACCTTTACCAGGCTTACTTTTGGCCTTAGATACAGGTGTTGTTTTCGTTGCCGAAGCTCGGCTGGGTGTTTTCTTCCCACTGGATTTTGCAGGTGTAGGTTCGGTCTTTTCGTCTTCCAGGTCCACATCCGAGAGATCAGGTGGTTCGTCCGTCTTCTGTGCACCAGATATTGGCTTTTGTTCGGTTTCGGTACCCGACATTTCAACATCTTCAGTCTCCTCTTTCTCAGATTCTTGGGCCGCGGCTTCGTCTGCACCGCCAGGAGAACTGAGCTCGTCATCGCTTTCTAGTTCTACACTTGGTAGTTTGCGTTTTCGTTTTGGCGCATCTACATCTGCACTGTCCTCTGAGTAATAATCCCATTCCGCAACGCCCTCCAACATTGCCTCATCCGCATCGCTGTCGTCGATATCAACATACGCTTTCTTCGCACTAGAACCACGACCACTCTTTCTCCGCTCCACGTTACTCGATCCTGGGGTGCTCAGGTTATCCAATTTTGCTCGTTTAGGCTTGGATGGTGTTCTCTTGACTTTGGCAAGCTTCTCTTTCTTCGGCACGGGAGTTTTTGAGACTCTAGGTTTTGCATCGGATTTATGCTTCTTCGACGGATGCGTACTGCCGTCTCTGTCATCGGACTTTCGCTTCTATTGACACAAATCAGTAAATTTCTCTGAAGTCTGAATACTACGCGTGAAACAAACCCTTTGCTTGTCAGCGTCCCTCACTAGCTTGTCGAGCTGACCTTCCATTTCTTCAGGTTCTGGTAGATATTGCTTTTGTGCAATTTCTATCGCGACATCGTGACTTGGTAATCCGGCATAAAGACCAACGGGCAAACCTACTTTCCCGGCCCATGTCTGCATGATCCAACCCTTTTTTTCCTGCCACGCCTTGATTAGATATGTGGCAAGATCACTTAGGACGTATATGCTATCCTTGTCGTCGTCCGAAGTGCTCAAAGCATCTCGTGCTTGCTTAACCCGCTCCGCATATTTGTACACAAGTGGCATGTTTTCTTCGGATACTACTGCAGCGATGTAAAATACGAGGTATTTGGCATGATCCACTAATTCTCTAGGCTCAAGACTGAAGTCGGGATGATGTGCAAGCAGGGAGATTAGTCTTGGTAGAATGGCTTCCATCGATCGCGAGTTTTTCAATTGGAAGACTTTTGTGCGAGATCGAATCCAAGTCATTATGGAGGATAGAAAGACAGCATTGGGCTCGAAGGCCGTCAAGAACATAATAGTGTAGAATCGTGTAGAGAGCCTGTCCTTGATAAGATACTTCTGAAGTTTTTCAATCACCCCTCGTCGAACATTCTCTAAAGAATCCTGGACAACGAATGCGAGGACATTGAAATCTTTCGGAGTCGTAAATTCTTCGAAATTTTTGTTAGTCGACAGCTTCAGGACAGACTGAGCAGCTAAACATCGTAATCGAGCTTTGTGATATTTCGGAGTAGACGCCGTCTTCGTAATCTCTCCACCTTTTGTAATCAATCTATTCAAAAGCGTATAAATTGGAACGCTGAGCCCTTTAGCAGTCTCTTTGTCTGGAGCAGCACGGAGACGATTCACAAGAATTCGAACAGCCCAACACTTTGCTTGCCCTTCATCGTCGGGTTCTGCGTCGGCCTTCCAATCTGGATCGTTGTCTTTAATTTCCGTTCTGACCTGGGTCAAGAGATGTTGGGTGGTAATGTCAAGGACTTCGTCAGCAAAATCTTCGGTCGCGGATGGTTCCAGGAGAGTAAGCTGGCTGATGGTCGCAAGCTTTGTGAGGAAGTGATCTTGCCCATATTCCCAGTGCTGTGTGGCTTTCTTCATCAACTCTTTAGCATGCATCTCCTTCTTGGTTGATGTTGCCATCAAGATGCTGACTGCATACTTAGCGGCTTTCGGGGGTGTTCCGTACTGTGCGAAGTTCATCAAGGTAGAGATGAATTTACGATCGCGTGGTATTTCTTTAGAGCTGTTTGGGTTTTTGGCGAACAACGCCAGAGCCTTCAACGTTTCTACACTTCCTAGATCATTCGGCCTTTCGGCTGCAGGTGCTTGTTCGATCAAAGCTTTGCAAAGGTCTGATACATTATCTTGGAATATTTTTGGATGTTTCTCTGAGATTTCGTGCATCATCTCATGAGCAGTAGCGCCAAGCCCGTTCTCATCGCTTTTCGCATATTGCATGATGTAAGGGAGATGACTGCGGTTGTAGATGAGAGATGAAGAGCGATAAATGATGGGAATCATAGTCTCAAGAAGCCCAGCCGGAGCGCTTGGTGCTGCTTCAATGCGCTTCGAAAATTCCTTGATCGAATTGTAGACCATTTTAAAATCGTTTTCAGGTCCCATGGCAAATCGCAAAAGCTGATAGCTTCTTCGATCATGTAGCTTGGCATACTTTAGTAGCTCATGAGTTGTCCGCATGGGGTCAGGGAGTAGGCTTGACAACCATTTAATAATGGCATCAAGTTTCGCCTTGATTTCTTTCGCATTCTCGTCCATTACACCGCCGTTGTACTCTTCGCAACGTGTCAGAAAGACCGTGAGAACTTTTGCGAGAGTAGGCTGGCGAGCTTGCATGGCTAGAAACGCTTTTTTTGACTTGACATCTAAGGAGCTAACAACCAACAGAATTCGCTCAGTGCGTATTTTGTCGGCGTTGAATGGTGTATCCCCGTTCAATTGACTCTGGCCGTGAGAGTCTCCGTTTGTGGCTTTGCTTTTGCTTTTCCCAGGAGGGTATTTGAGCGGGATCAGTTGCTCAAACATTACGTGGTCGAGCAATACATTCAGTTCTAGATCATTGGCGTAGAAACCATCAAATATCTTGGATGGAATGCTTCCTAGAGCATTTATCACAGCATCGTTTCCGACTGCGATTTCCCCCGCAGCTACTCCCCAGATGCGGCCCAGGGTCGTCATACCCTCAACTCGAACAGGATGTCGACGATCGCGAGCTCGATCAGCTAGATTTCCGAGTACTGATCCGGACTTGTTGATACCACCACCTGGCGCGAGTTTTGTCATGATGTCTCGCAGGCTGAAGCCACCCACAGCCTTAACAGCTGCCAGACGGACTTTCTCATCTGAATCAGCGAGCTTTTCTCCGAGTGCCCTAACCAAGGCTGACTCTTCATCTCGGTTCAACCCAATCCCACCGGCTGATGTGTGGAGTATACGACCGATCGCGGTTGTCCAGCCTGCTCGAATAACGGGAGATTTATCATTTCTCCTCCCGAAGAAAGTTTGATACACAGTGGGGTGTGTTTGAGAGAAGGATTGAGGTGAAGATGGTTTTGTGAGTACACTGTCCGAGACAGGAAGGTGTGGAATATCGTCAAGCTTTACAGGTGGGTAAGCGGCGGGGTCCATATTCGGTGGAGACGGGGGGCCGGCTGCTCCAATACCGCTTATGATGTCTCCGAGAGTTTTGGTAGCAAGCAGTCTTAGTTGGACATTTTCAGCTGAAAGTTCCACTTCAAGTTGCGGCAACACGTTTTGAAGTACATCTGGTGATGCGCGCCAAAGCTCTTGGAGAAGGTGATGGGCTTTGTAGAGTTCTCTCATATCCGCTTCAGTTGGCCCAGTCGGCGCTTCGTCTTCATCAGATTCAACACCATCACTCGTCCTTCGGTGTCCATTTGGCTTGGGACCAGTCCCAGCATCTGTAATCACATCGTTGAAATACTGGCTGACATATCTAGACATCTTCTCCGAGCATGAATTGCAAATCATCTTTGCCATATTGTATGCTGGCGGCAATTCTTTCATGAGCAACGTCGATTGGCCGTCATCCACCCGAGCATCCTTTTGACCACCTGGAGCTGACGCTCGGAGGAATTGTGCGACAATAATATCGACTGCTTGAGGTGGCAGATTACCGGACTCATCTACCATGATCACCAACATTGAACTCATATGGTATTCAATATCTTTAGATACGGACTCCCCGGTGGAAGACTTCGATGATCCAGATATTATGTCGAAGAAAGAAGTAAATAGGTGAAGTGTGAGCGCTTCTGCATTGGGAAGATCTGTAAGGAGAATAACACTCTTTACTTCGGTCAGCGAGACCAACACGTATCGATGCTGCACATTGTAGGCATGGGAGGGGTCCGAAAGGGCTGGCAGGATCGACGTAATGAACAATGTGAAGATATCCTAGTTCAAAATTAGATTATTGCTACTCTGCTCTACGGACTTCTCGTACCTTCAATTGAGACCCTGTAAACGGCGCATCTGGCGCGCAGAGTCGTAGCAAGTCAACTAGGCAGCACGCAGTAAATGCGCGGACTCCTTTATCTTTATGAGACAGCAAGTTCTGCCCCGCCAGTGCTTTCGCGACGTCGTTGAAAGATGTTTTGTCCACCTCGTCCTGGTCCATCTCCTGCAGCTCCTCGGCCAGAGATTTGAGCCGTCTGATCAATTCCCCCGTAGGAATGGCCTTGCCCGCGCGCCATGTCAGTGGTTCGTTGAATGTCAAAGAAACACCCTGTGGTTCCTCCTCGACCTCAACCTCAACCTCAGCACCGCGGGACCGCCGCGCCATGTCGCACGATAAACTCCAGATTTTGGACGTCGCGATGAGAAGTCGTACTGGGTCGTGTAGGAATGTTGTGCTAGATGCGCGAAGACTCTCTGAGATGTCTAGCTGGTGTTCCGAATGGATTGCGCAAATACTTTGGTGGTCGTCAGTCGTCTTTCCATATGGGAAATGTGGAGGCGGGAAGCTGTATGTAGTATTCGAGTGATATCGCGTGTAACGCGTCGGAGGAGCCAATCAGAGGCGCGCCAGCAAGAGGGATCCACACGAGCACCCCCCTACACCATCACCTCGCTTAGGTTCTCATGAGTCGGCGAAAGCTTCACACCAACACTTGAGTGATTTACTTACTAAGTAAGTAGCTAAGTAGTCCTACGCACCTGAATAAGTATTAGCTCTGTCTGATGTCTCTCATTTGTCCAGCTTTCTTCTCTGATTCTGCACACTCAGAAGATCCTTTATTCCCACATGACGACGACTAACGTGCAAAGATACCCTTCCCTTTGATCGCGTGCATGAAAGCTTCTGACTACGATCCTTCATATGACACGATGCTATAACATACATCAACAACCCAAATACATGCTTGGAATCACAGCAAGGACTCCGAACCCCGGCAACAGACATTCTCTCCTGTTTCGATTCTCATTTGTAAGTACTGAGTCTCAATAAAAAGGTCTTTTTTTCTACGCGAAATTCTAGATGACAGACTAGTCGATACTGATTCTATTCTCAAACTAGTTCTTTATGCGCTGAGAAACTGTTGACCCGACACCCTCATATATCTGGGGAAAACCCACTCACAGAAGAAGTACACAAAACATAGCGTTGGGCAATGTAGATCTGACATTTGTTTGACGACTTTTTTAATGTGGCAGATCATATGTTCTCAAAGACTTGGAGCTATTAGTTTATATATACATATATATGCGCACATTATTCGTATCCTTCTTTATGATTCCATCGTAGCTTTCCCTCGCTTGTAATGCCATTACACTAGTCTATCTTTCCGACCGTTGAGCTGACGCTAAAACAGCTCTATCATCATGATGGCAGTGAGATGGTTTGGAAAGAGAATTGGGAAATGCTTACTAGGGAGAAAGGCTACTTGATGTACAGTAAAGTTGAAGTCCAGAAGAGCAAACGGAATTTGCACACAGAAGCATGTCCAGTATATGGTTATGATATTCTGCTACGGAATTTTGGTTGTAATGTTGCAGAGTGAATGGAAACTTCAAAGCAACATCCACCATTGGCATTCACCTTTGGCTTCCCGTTGGAGCTGAAGGCTGCTAAGATCCTCCCAACCGTTATGGCGAGAAGATATTTGAGTGAATAGTTAAGTAAGTACTGAGTAGACCTCGAGTAACAAATAATACTATAGATGCGATGGACGTCCGGGTAGGCCCCTAATAGCAATCGCGGTGCAGAGTACATCACTTCTGTCTCTGCTACGCATCAAGTATTCACTGGATATCTCTCGAGAGCATAGCAAACAAGAGTCCCCGTCACATGGGTCTAGCCGAGCGTCTCAACGAGGCCGGGACAAGTTACGCCGCGGGTGGGTGGGGCTCGCAGTCATAGAAACCCACGCTAAGGATATTCTTTATTTGTTGTCGCCAACGACGTCAATAACAAACAATACCAACACCAAGTCCACAATCGTTCTTTTCTCTTCAACCACGTTCTTTACGTCTCTGAGAATATCGTAATTCTCTGCAAGCGCAAGGTCAACCTTTCTCCTCACTCGTTAATCCCTCCCACTAGGATATACAAGCATTTAAAGTGTCTGCACGGCAGCTTTCGCGAAGCCATCAACAAACACTCTCCCAAAGAGTTCAGCTTCGAAGATTTCCACAACCACCACTTTTCGATCCTACGAGACCACCATCGTCCTTCATAGTATCGTCTCAGCATGTTGATCAAGACGAAGATTGTTTCGGCTGCGGTCGGTGTCGCGATGATCCTGAGCGCGAGCGCGAAGCCTGTCGATCAACAAGGTAAGATACAAAACACCTACACTCAAGTCACGATGGGCGCACGATCTGACACAAAGATAGGTGATCACTCCGTCGCAGGAATTGACGCTCGTGAGCGACACCCTTCCTTTGGCGGTCCTGGTCTAGGTCATCTAGGTCACCCAGGTCTCGCAAGTAACGCTCGTGATGTTCAAAGTGAGTAGCAGTTTCCTTCATCAATACTCGAAACGCCGCGAATTTGATGAACCGATACTGATAGATAAACATAGCCGATGGTAAGCCAGACTCGGACGGTCTTGATCATCCTGTCTGGAACAGCCATCCTCTGCACTCAATTGTCCGCCCTGAGCCTGCCGATCGCAACTCTCCCAAGCACAACAACGATGAGCGTGGTGTTTCCGCGACCTATCCACCTCCATACGGTGGTTACACTGATACGCCTGGCAAGCCCACAACCTCCGTATCGTCCAACGAAGGC
Organism: Chaetoscypha palmicola; assembly: GCA_003988945.1. Classification (NCBI taxonomy): domain Eukaryota; kingdom Fungi; phylum Ascomycota; class Leotiomycetes; order Helotiales; family Helotiaceae; genus Chaetoscypha; species Chaetoscypha palmicola. The sequence goes on along the minus strand of QYAH01000163.1, from coordinate 18,376 downwards.
GTTTCTGCTACTTCTTCACACTCATCTTCGATGATGGAACACACGCATTCGACCTCCGTCTCATCAAACGAAGGTGTTTCTGCTACTCCCAAATCTTCATCTCCATCTCCAATGGCGGGATACACGCATTCGACCTCCGTCTCATCTAATGAGGGTGTCTCTGCTACTTCTGCAACCTCATCCTCGATGGCAGAATATACGCATGCGACTTCCGTCTCATCTAACGAAGGTGTTTCTGCTACTTCTGCATCATCATCTTCAGCGATTGAGCACACACATTCGACCTCGGTCTCGGCTAACGAAGGTGTTTCTGCTACTTCTTCATCTTCACACTCAAGCAGTCAATCGACCCCTCTCACTACTTCCAATAAACCTGCAACATCTTCGAGCTCTCCAGTTTCGTCTTCTCAGTCTTCGAAGGTCACATTCACTATGCCTCCAAATAGCAGCGCCGGCGATCCCGTCACGACTGCATTTTCAGAGTAAGCCATCTATCAAGCATCATTGCAATCTACTAACCAGAGTTTTCAGTAAGGAAGGAGTATCCGTGCCTGCATCCAGCTCTTCGGCTTCCTCCAGAATTACCACCACGTCGACCGTTACCGAGTCGGAGATTACCTCAACCATCTATACAACTGCCTTCTCGACTGCTCCAAGTTCTGTAGCGGATTCATCCAGTACCGAAGAGACAACAACTATCCTCTCTACGTAAGTACTTCTGCTGCAACGAAGATGTGATCCTGACGGTACCCTAGTGCAACTGCCATTCCACTACCAAGCTCTAGCACTACTACCAGCTCAGTCGTCTTTACTCAAGTTCCATCTCCTTCCAGGTATGTATCTGTTCTTTGATTCAAAGTCCTACATCCCATTAGGAGATGTCTCTGCCATTGCCAGAGAAAACAGTGGCACAACGTCTCTGCTTTCTCTCAGATCGAATTCTTCGCGTTATTGAATCCATTGCTAATAGGCGGTTAGCAGCAAGAGCGTTGGCATTGAAACTACCTCGGCCGCCTCATCCGTGTCGACTCCCGCGCCTGGCGGTTCTACCACTGATTCCTCTGTCTCTACCCCTACCGCTCCAGGTTCCACTCCTATCCCAAGCAGTAAGAGTACTCCAGTCACACAGTCCACATCTGCGGTCTCTATGCCAAGCGGCACTGGATCAGTTCCAAGCTCTCAATCCACAATAGCTGTTCCAGAGTCAAGCAGTCCGAAGTCTTCTGCATCTTCGGCCAGCAAGACATCTCCAGAGAGCGAGCACTCCCCAACAGTCGTCCTTCCTAGTGCATATCCAACCGAGACGGACACATATCTCAGCACGACCATCACTGGTACCAAGACGGTCACTCCAGTTGTCTCTTCAGTTCACACGGAAAAGACTTCTGTCATTGTCTCATCGTCCATGTCTGTTGCGTCGCAAGGCACCACTTCAGTCAGCAAGAATTCTGGCGAAAGCGAGTCCGTCGTTCCAGCATCTTCCGTCCCTGAAGTCTCCACGACGAAGGGCACAACCACTGATACCGAGTACATGTCAAGCACAGTTACCCGTACCATCGGTCTCAATCCAACTTACGGCAGTCCTAACGCCCCATCGATGTCAGCATATGGTGGATCAAAGGATGTTTGCGATTGCTCCGTGACCGTCACAGTCTATGTCACCCCATCTGCAAGCACCCCGATCTCGTACGTTCCCGCAACCGAGAATTCACCTGCTGAGACTCCAACTCAACCCGCACCTGTCGACACCAAATCGGTCTCTTCAAATTCAGGGACTTCAGCAACCATCGCTCCTCCAAATCCAGCCTACAACACCTCCTCCGCACCATCACCAACAACCGGACCACCAGCGCTAGGATTCATCGGCCAATCCGTGTGTGGAACTCACACGCTCCCACTATCAGTCATCGACGGCACCACCCTGATGACCACCATGACTGGAGCAGAATGCCCGTCGTCCAGCATTCCGTCGTCGCACTCTGTAGCAGCACCATGGCCAACAGTCATCGCTACGGCACTGGTCTCTCAAACTTCATTGTCAACGGCAAGCGCGATGTCTATGCCTGGTAACAATAGCACCTATCCAAGCTATGCGATTCCACCTGCGGCTAGTTACTCACCAAGTGCTGTTCAGTCTTCGGCTGGGAGTGCTACGGGAGTAGAGATTGCGTTCCTGATTGGGGTTGCTTTGGTAGCTCTTTTGTTGTAGACGTGAGGCATGAATCGAAATGACTACTGCGAACGTTGAAGCAAGTCTTCCTCAGTCATGCGCTGTCATTTTTGAAACTCTTCACAACTTGTCCTTGCGCGTTGATCTTCAGGCATCTGAACACCTTCTGATGTGTTCAGTGCGTCCCGTTGGTTCATGTCGTTCGTTGAATTTCTAGTGTCGCTCGAGCTTTCACGGCGAAAGATCCAAGACCGAAAAAGTTAAATGGCGCATTGCGTTTTCAAAAAGAAAAGGGATGTTCATAAAATGTAATGAATAGGATAGATACCGGTGGTTAGTCACGGTACATAAATCTGCATGAGAAATGCGAAATGCAAACTGAATTGCAATCAATGAAAAGGAATGACTTACTCTAGAGATCGTTGAACTATTCAAAACAACCAAAACACTAAATTAAATTCCATTATTTGATACGCCGCCCACTAACCTGCCCCGCCCAAACCGACCGTATTTTCCGACCTTCTAATTGCACAACATATGTAGGTCTGAACCAGAAAGACAGAAGAGTCCATCGGTATGACTTAACATAATCCAGACGCCCATCTATGATGAACAAGTCAATTTTGCCACCATAAACCCTGATGCAAGCCTGACCCGGATCCGAACGCCTCGCGGAAGGTAATGAGACCATGGCAACACGCTTCAGGAAAACTTTTCGACGTCTGTAATTCCTACACCTACAAATCCTTTTTGGCAGGCGGTCCAGGACTTGGTCTCCCCGGAGCTTGCTCTTCTGCTTTTCGTTTAACAGCCACGCCGACAGGACCGTCTGGCCCGACGCCTCCAGAAGCAACACGCCTTCTTTCCTTCTCCTTTCGGTCGCGAGCCTGATCTTCAGCTTGTCTTCGCTTCCACTCTGCCCGGATCTCGGGTACGGTATTAAGTAGGTCTTTCTGCGTTACCCGGTCGATAATACTTTCGATCACACTTTCCACCGTCGACGTGTGATTTGCATTCTCTTTGTCGTCTCTGAATCGCATGTATCGCCATTGTTTTTGTGCGTCCATGAAGCATTCTACGATCCTATCTTCTAGAGGGTGTTCCAAGGCTTTCATCATCTCCCATTCTCCCTCTTCAAGAACCAGCTCACCATACCAAGGATCTTCGCGACCGTCCCCAGCAAACACGTGAAGATTACACGTGGGTTGACTGTCGTAATCGATATACGGCTGTGTGATCCCGTCCGCTTTGTCTTGTTCGTCTGGTGTGATGGTTCTGAATTCAAGTTTCAATCGAAAGTCGATACTGTTTTCGGCTTCTGGCTTCCACTTCAGAATATGTGGGTCTGTGCCGAATTTGTACTCGCTCGCTCGACAAGTGAATATCAAACCATCATTGCCATGTGCTAGACTTGGTAGAACCTGCTTGAACATCATGTCTATCGCATAACTAAACTGCATGGATTTCATTTCCATCTTAAAGTGCCACGTAAACTGAAACTTGTCAGTAGGTATTCATGTATTTAGTGGCCAGTGGAAAGTATTGCCTACGTTGGTGTATTCCTGCAGAAACTGTTCATATGGATCCATCACTTGTTGCTTAAAATAAGCCAACCTTTTATCGAGGGTACGGTTCATCAAGCTTTGCCCATCTATCATCATACAATCAAACACCAAGTATTTTGGTTTGAACCCGCCTCCGGGGACTTTATCCATCACTAATTCGCCATCGATAATAGTTTCGAGGTGATACGCGTTCGAGTTTCCAGCATTTGGGACAGGAAAATGCATCTTCTCAAACGGCACGTACCAAAAGTCGTTCCTTCGGTCAATTAGAAACTGTGCCTCGTTCCCGTTGGGATCTTTGGTCAGGTATAGAAGGTATCGCATGCCATCGGACTTCTCGCAGACATAGTAACTGGATCATGGATTAGCATGGGTGAGTGCTGGCAGATATTATGCACATACTCCTGCGCCCTTAACTCATCGAGATGTTTCCTGGCAAAGCTCACCGGCTGAGCTCCTGGAAAACGGGGTGCTCGCTGGTCCAACAGCGCAGCTACCTGCTGTCGTACTTCGTAAAGATCATTGGCTATGAACTTGGTACCCGGCACAGAAATGTTTGCGAGGGGACTGACGGTATTGGGTTCGCCCATCTTCGAGATTTCCAGGCGCGACCCGAACTGTCGACTGCAAGGCCGAGCTTCTGGCGGACGTTCGACACGGCGAATAGAAAACGAGTATGATACACCACAGAACGGTTTCAAAGCAACTGCGCTCGGTGTAGATCGTCGAGGTGGATGGTTTCTGCAGCGCAAAGAGTTCGAACGAGAGCCGTTTGTTGTAAGGGAGGACTAGAGGAAAGATTGATCTCGCGACAAAGATTTCGGGCTCGGCGGTGCGGTGGTTTTGGACGGTCACGATGCGCGAACATCTATACTGTCCATGCTGCAAACCGCGCAGCTTCAGCACTAAGTCATGTCGTGTGGTTGGATTTGGCGCAAAGCGTTCATTAGGTGAAGTCGATATTGAGAGGTTCCATCTGAAGTAATTTAGATCACGTGTCGCGATATGATCCCGCAACTTCCGCCCAGATCGAGGGAATATTCCCAAATCCATGCTCTATTCCTCGTTCGCATTCTGTTTCGAATTTTGATGTGTGGGCATTCCTGTTGTGTACAAAAGATATCTTTGGCAAAAGAGTGTGCTGTACAATGGTGCGGCAGGATGGATGAGGTGGGCTTCTGCAAGCCTACTTCTTGCATCTTGGTAGATACTATTTGGTCTAGTCCCGACCAATTCAATATAAGAAGCATCGGCGTCTGGTGCGTTACAACCTCGAATAGGAACGTAGACCGATAACTCACTTACTCCACCATTTCTTCCTGCAGAACTCGTCTGATTCCCACGATTGGCCCAGCCTGGCAAGGAACGATAATGTCAGTTGCGATTTGAACCCTCGCCCATTTTTCCGGTATCTTGGCTCCCTTATGGGATACGGGAGAATACAAGAATCTGCATTCATTCTTCTAAGTATGCCAAATCGGAAAAAGCTTCAGGGTAGGCTTGTCAAGTTAAGATCCTACGAAGGAACCACAACGGGAAGTGTCAAATACTTAAGTACTGTAGGCAAGCACCCATCGTCATGCTCGGAATCTTTCTTGATGGAGAAATCGGAGCCAGCATCCAGCACCCCAAGATTGATTAGATGTGGAAACCTCAATACTTTAAATATTCGGTTTTGTCGCCAACCTCCTTCAATCTATCAAAATTGCTCTGCGAGACTCTGTACAAAATCTCGATCGCTCCCGTCATACTCTCTGTTAAAAAGTATAGTTAGAAACCCGTTGAAGATGTCCTGCACGAGGTAGCAGCACGATTGGTAGCTCGGATATCGTTTCTCGGATGGCAGAGCCGTATTTTCAAATGAGCCAGAGGAACACTTCTAAAGTTTCAACTGAGGGCCAACCATCTTGAAGCCAAAGCAAGATCTAGGCTTCAGTAGTAGCAGTAGAGAAGGTCAATGGACTCCGATCTTTCTGTTCTTCTGTTCTAATGCTTGATGGATGGGCGTTGATGTACACGATCACCACTGGGTGAGATGTGAACCTCAAATAAGCTACGAAAATGCAATGTGAGGCAACACTGTCGCGATCATAGTGACAAATTAGGTCTCTCTATAGGTATACTCATTTTCCAGGACATGGTTGGTGCCCTTTTGAGAATCTTGCACGCTTTTGATGCTCGTCTCCGTAGCCTGCTCGGTTTTCCATACCAGTCATTCCACGCGTCAGAGCAAATTTTTTCTTTAGCAGCACGGAAACCATTCTAAGCAGCATTTTGTCCAAGTGCATACTGACGTTAGATAAATGATTCAACCTATGATGGCATGTTGAGCACCTCCTTTGCATACCCAACACTCCGCTTTGGTCCCATTATGCCAACCAGAGCTCACGTTATAGTCACTGACGGCGGATTGGATCATGCACTGCCGTTCGCTGTCAAGATAAGCTTAGTACCTATTATTTGAGAGTCAGGGGACTGTTGGGCCAAACTTGCAACCATATATCATTCCAAACGGTCATCTGCATCTTTCATCACAAGGTTTCCCCCTAGCCGAGGTATCGCTTTTAGCTTCGAACAAAAGACATTTATCCAAAGGTGGCACATCTAAGAGCAGTCTTCCTTGATACCAGATGTTGGATAAGTATGTGGCAATAATTCCCGACGGATTTACTTACGAGGCAAGAGCTATCTTGAAGCGCTCTAGGAAAGTTCCGTCTCCATTCACTCAAATATCAGATCGGCTTAGCAGCATTACTTGCAAGGCTTGCAAAGATTCCGGCCTTTGCCCTAGTAATGGAGAGGATGTTGGTTCCTTCACACAGATACCAACATTCTCGTTCCACAACATTCTTATCAACCACTCCTGTGTCCTGGCATTTTCCCAGACCTCAAAGCACGAAACCTCAACAAGTTGGTGGAGTCCGAAGCATCCAATCCGATTCTGCTGTCCAAATGTCGTGCTCGCCTCCCGAGGGCAAGGGAGCAGTTCTTCATCAACCGCCAATCGTCGGAAGCACTACGCACAGCGTTCGATAGCCACTTATCAGTATTCGGTGTGACAGGAGAGAGACACGGCACACTTCTTCATCCAATACACTTCGTTCTGAATTCTCAAGCCGTTTCCCACATAGACCGTTGCTAATGTTTACCCGCCCAAGTTTGTGTTGCAAGCGGATGCCGTCGAACGCAATCCTTCACCCAAAATCACCTCGCTAATCGTGCAATCCACAGCTTATGAAACATCAAAAGAGTTATGTTTACAGACTGACTTTGTTCTCATCCTTTGTGATGAGTAGCCACCAACAGGGCTGAATCAAGTTTGCGACGAAGAACACATCAAAATGCTGCAAAGCTCCGGATTTGGTCGAGGTGACACAAGATCAAATCCCTCCACCAACAACACCTCGCAAGTCTGCCTCCACTACTGAGCCACACAACATTTCCCCAACAAACACGCAATGCTCTATTATTTGCTATTTTATTACCAGCATCTCCCCCGCCTCCACACTGTTGTGCCTGCCAGGCATAGTGAAGACCAGCCCCCAAAATAAAACCAGGCAGACAATTGTAACAGTCTTAGACAAATGTCAACCGCAGCATCAGATCTTGAAAATCTAGGAACCACAGCTTCGGTACTATAAGCTATGGGAACCAACATCTAAGATATGTTGGACCCAACGTGCCAAACACTGCCGCAAAAAATTGTTGTGTGGCCGGAAACATCGGCAGTCTATCGACGTAGCTTGAAACACAGAATCCTTCATCCCCTCAAGGGATGGCAGTGATCAACTCTTCAAGGCTTCCAAGGCCGTGAAGCGGATTTGTCGAACCGCTCTACCTATCCATTGCGTCCTAGGCTCGGAGGCGCTCTTCGCAACATCGGCAAGACTTCCAACTCTCGGAAGAACCAACACGAGTATTCCAGGTGACGGCAGTAGTGTCATATCTCGATTTAATATCTGACAATATCTGACAAGACCTAAAGTAGCAGCGCAGCGCTAACCTTTAAGGTAGAGATGAAGCCTAGGCGCTGGAACATGCGGCGGGGTACCAGACTGGCGGGTCCAGCAGCTATGCTTCAACCGCCTTGCTAAATCGAAGTCGCGAAATCGCGATGTCTTCCTCATTTCATCGAAGGTAAACATTGTTGACGACATAATGTGGATGTTTGTCACGCAAGCTCACTATTGTTGATTATCCTTCTTCAGGAAGTCATGAGTGTGGTTTCTGTACAGTACATTGATGTCAGTCAGTCTTAGACATAATTCCAACAACAGATCTGCGAATCGTTAGTCTGTTTCTAAATCCGAGCTTCCAGAGCTTCCAAAGCCACATTCCTACCCAAGTGTCTTACGAACCTTCCACGCGAGGAGAACGAATTCTCCAACACTTGTCTCACAGTTTTCCAACATTCTCATCCCTTACAGCGTGGTCGTGATTCGATATCTTCAGATAAGGAGACACAGCAGATGGAAATAGAAAGGGGCTCATTCGGACCATTCATCTTTCCGAGGCAGTGAAGTAATACCAACGAACCAAAAACCATACTGCTGGAGAAACTCAATTATGCAGAAGCGAAAGATACTTCGAAGTACAACGCAGAGAAGTACCTTGCCTATATAATCACCAACATTGGCATCTACTGAGACATTCATATCGGCCTAACATTCGGCAAGTACCTCGGCAGATGTGGGTTCGGCGAGATTATTCTGGTCTGGTCTGATACCGAAGATGCGATGATCGTGGGATCAGCAAATTAAATTGTACACGTATTTGTTGTTCATACCAGACGAGGTGTCTCATTGATCGTTCGAGAATGCGAAAGTGGCCCTACTTATGTGTCTCCACGTTCCACATCATCGAAGAGATGCAGAAATGGAACTTTCTATCGGCTCCACTAGAGAGACACTTGTCTTGTATAAACGTCACTTGGGATATGAGCTCCACTGATAGTCGATCTTTACAGTAGAGAATGCTCATGGATATTGATGTTTAACAAGATCCCCCATGACACCACAATAACCATTCGGAGTCGCAAGTTGTGCCACTTCTCGTTCAGAGAAAGACGACGGGGAGATCAGTCTAGACACATTAGAGACGAGGGTGGCTGTGAATTCGCAAGAACATCATGCTAGTTTGGTGAACTTCTTCCTGGACGCAGTGATTGTTCTGTTAGATGTCAATCTCGTCGAAATTGAGTTTGTCATAAATGAGAATCCTATTGATCACTTTGACTTGGAACCGGCTCAGTAGTTCCGGGATCACAAGAGAGACCGTCCCGAAGAACCCGAGAAATCGGCATCTTAGACTTGCTTTTCCCGAGTGAAAATGAATAATAGATATCCCGGTAAGCCATCACCGCCGACAGACGCCAACAAATGAGTAATTCCTGCGCAGTCAGTCTCGCGGGTTTGCTTTACTGGCTTTTCCTTCTTGACGGCGGGAGGCTTGACGCCGTGCGACGAACTTAGAACTTGAGATAACGCACAGCACACCGCCCAGGGCGGTTGCGGTTAGGAAGGGGAAAAGCGGTCGAGACACCGAGATCGAGGTCATTTTCTGACATTTTCCGACTTCCTTCACGAACGCGGAGGAATTCAGTTGTTGGCACGGCGGAACCACTGTATTGGGTTTGCTAAGGCTCGTTCATCGATACGGACGAAAGTAAGCCCAACACATCGATACTCTCCTTGGGATTGTTGGATATTGTCTTGAATGATGACCGCAAGAATGGCATGCTTCGAGTCGAACGGTCAACTTGCGTTTAAGCATGCATTTAAGGTATATGCGCTGCGGTACGAAGTATTTATGTACTGGTACTCGGTATGCAGGGCCACACTGTTAGTCAATTTAAGTTTGAGTTTCATGAGCCTACCTTGAGGTCTCCATTTGTGTGACCTGTGTGTCTTCATGTTGCGAGCGTCACGAAACGTGCGGGGCCCTGTTGTGCAACAGTAACAAATTGGCGTGATGAGCAAGCGCTGCCTCGATCATGTGAGGACACTTTCCATTTCCTTCTCACTGCAGAAACTTTACAACACATCTCCATTTTCCAACCAATCAAAATTCGATCCTAAAAAGCATGTCTGTTGGTTTCGCGTTTCCGATTCGCAGAACTTTGGGTACATGATCTTCAAGCAATCGGAATCGGGGCCAGGAAGACGAATGGCGGCAATGGCGGATGAATAAAATTATGATTTCGCGAGCCAGTGAACACTGAACAGTCCCGAAAATGTTGGAGATCATCTCGAATGGATGGGCATGCGGAGTCGTAGCCATCTGATCTGATAGCTATTGAAGATGTGGAGCCACATGTATATGCGGCTGCATGACCGAGGAGCTCATCGAGCAATATGACTTGAACACCTTCTCCTTACATCGTTCCCAATCGCAGAAAATGGACTGGGCATATGGCGGTGCAGCGAATCTGGAGTGACCACGGATTTTAGCCGTTGGGTGTTGTTGGAGGCTTGCTGCAAGTACTGTGATTGGGGAGGTCGTAGAATGGAGGATTCTGCAGCAATGCTGGACCAGGAGAACTGATAGATCTGGTAAATCAAGTGATTGCCATCTGCTGCGGGAGGCAGATTACTTAGATTTCAGACAGTTTTATTGCCTAGTAGGGTATAGTCGAGTCTTGATGTGACGGTTTCATGAGATGTCATGCAAGTGGTGAGGAACGAGCTCATAGCAGAGCGCGAGGTGCGCGTTAAGCGGTCCCGAGAGTTCGGTCAACCAATCAATCAAGACACCGCTGAGCAAGAATCCTTGGTTGTGGGATAATGTGAGGAAAATCCGCTAGACTCAAAAGTATACTTTCTACAAAGTGGCTTTGGTAGGGAGGAACACCCAGTCTGTAGTGCTAGAATGCAGGGCGCAAAATGGGAAAGCTGAAATAAATGTGCTGAAGAAGCGAGCAGTCATTCCGACAGAAAGATGCACCTGAACGATGTTCGGGAAGCATCTCATCTCAGTACAGTGGACTTGTAACTGTGTGGATTCTGCCACTAAACGATAAGGAAAGTAAACGAAATACCGAGTTGCGTGCAGCCATATTACCGCCTGGTATTGTCTGTAAGATGTAAGCAGTCAGCCCGAGAGGATAGCGGCGAATATCAGCCTCGATGGAGGTGACCGGCTGTCATCATGCTTAGAGTCGAGGCGCCACAAGATCGGGCCGCTCAGAGCTGTACTGATCGTATCTAAGCGGAGAAATACTTTTGGTACTTATAGAACAGGTATCGAAAGAACCGGTATGGGGTGCATTTTGTGGCACCAAGAAAGTCTAGGTATTGTTGAAGAACTTGAATTCGCCTAAGCGAATGGCTGCTGCCAATAGCACAACCTCCTCTTTCTCCTATTGGATATGTATGTCTGATCCAATGGATGCATAGAGTCGACACTCGCTTCCGGTCTGATGGAAATTCTTGGGCTGAGTGGTCGGCGAGGCGTGTGTCTCTTGAGGGTAGTCCACATTCCTCCTCGATCGCTTCCCTACTCGAATTGTTGCCTCCACTGGTCGTACGAAAGACTTGCCCTAAGCCTAGCCTGTCTATCATTTGTTGGTTACAGCCCCCCCTTGACTGTTGGTCTTCCCCCAACTTCTATATAGATGTCGGCAGTATGCAGCCTTTAGTCTGATATTCATGAGCTTTCCTTCGCAGGCACCGAACACACACATTCATCCTTTCCCAACTATCCCTTCATCAACACTTCGTCAAACTGTCCAGCTGAAATGACCCAGCACTTTGAAACGGAGCCATCTCCCAGGAGGTCAAGCCAGTTGCCTGATAGCTTGCATGTATTTCTTATCATGGCACCCCCGAATGAGAATAGCAACCCGATGGCCATTTCACGCTTCCTCAACCCGTCGGACAACGAAGACGACGAACAACGTTCTATCAGCAGCGAAGCGGAGTCTTTGCCAAATTCAATGAGCTCGCTCAGAATATCAACAACACAAAGCACCTCTAGATACGGTAATCGACGATTGTACGAGATTCAGCCTTACAATCCGTTGCATAGCAACACCACTCGACGAGAATCTTATGATCGTCGTAGAGCAAACTTCGGTGGAAGACCACGCCATCATCACTCACATCGGCCTCGAGAATCTCATTCTTTCAGGCCCTCAAGACACCACATCCACAATCATTACCATCGACAGGAACGGTCTTCGCGTCTCAGACACACCCCATCGACATCTCCATCACAGGTATCCGAGAGAAGAACTCCTCCGCCACCACACTCTAACAAAGCTTATACCATTGAGCAAGTATACTTCATTCGTTATGCCAAGGAAGACTGTTCCATTTCTTGGAAAAATATGATCAAACACTTCAAGCGCCAATTCCCAGACGATGCTACTCCTCATGCTCGGGAATCCGATCAATGCTTCTCTTCGCGATACTATCGGGACAATCACAGGTGGAGGCATAATAACTGGGTGCCAGTCATCGGGATCAACGGTTTAGTAGAAACAATTCCAGACCCGGTTCGGCGGAGGGCCTCGCCGGAGGGAAGAGCTGATGACTGCCCATTCACTCTTGTTGAAAAGTTTCCCGAACAGGCTCTGCAGTACGACTGGGTCCGTCCTGAGCATAAAGCAATGGCATTAAAGATTTTGAGAGAAGATGAGATGAGAGACAAATTATTGCGCGAGGGAACTTTTATAGATCCTGATTCTACCAAGAGTAGGTACTGCCAGGTTCGTGAACTGGCTCTAATACTGACATTACACAGAGAAGTGGCGTTGGCGCAGACTGCGTCGGCAGCTGGAAGCTGGCGGCCTGCTGCCGGTTGTGAATTAGACTGGCTTCCTGAAGCCTGTTGGGTCTCGACGAAATGACATTGCGGAAAACGGCGAAGGATTTTTGGTCAGCATGTTTTTTTCAGGTTTCCTGTATTTGGTTTTCATGACTGATCTCGCAAGAAATTGGAGTTAGATGGTTTGCATCTCTTAACAAGCGAAACCATAACAACGAGCTGTTGCCATCGGGTTAAGAAAGTGCTGGAAACCTGAATGTGAATCAGTCAACCGGTCACTATTCGTTGCTTACATGACATTCATGAATACATCCGTTTCTTGTCTCTGCAGTATGACAGCACCTTGCTCCGTGCATCGATGTGATGGCCATCTCTCTCAAATGACTGTAACATACCCGGACCCTCACTATTACCACCAATCGGGACGCTTCTCGTCACCACTGAGAATTGCATCCTCCTCGTCGAAATCAAGATGAGTGCGGTAGGAGTAGGGGTTTCGACCATATTCGTCATCCGAATCAATCTCATCGTCGGGATAATCTGCACTGTAGTGGTTCTCGGCTGTATTTATCAGTTTGTTTTCCTGATTGACTTTGGTGTGACCTACCATTTTCGTCTTCTTCTTCATCTTCTTCTTCCTCCTCACTTTCCGGGTCTAACATATAAAACTCGTCTATATCCGGCTGGGAGTCGAGGACCAGTAAGCCAAAATTCTTTGAGCTATTAGAAGATTCCAGCGCTTCCGCAGGCATACGAATATAGGTGTCGATGATATATTCTGAATCATCAATCTCTTCAACACTAGAAGTGTCATCGAGCTCCATCGCATCATCCTCTTTTAATGCTACGGCCTCTTGCGGGTTTCTTTCTGCATACCGCAGAGCGGGTTTCTTTGGCTTGAATTTCGAATGTAATGTCTTACGAGGGGTAGAAGTAATTTCATGACCACGTCCCGACTGGAACTTGTTGCTTTCTTCTATACTCCTGGCTATTTCTTGGAGGGTATAAGCTTGCATTTCGGCAGCCAATACCTCGGAAGTAACATCCCAGGACATCGTCTTTCCATTTGCTAATTGAACACTCGTGGGTGCCACGACCGATTTACTTTTGGTAGGCAATTTAGTTTTTCCATCGAGCTTTCCGTCGCTCGCCTGGTTCCGAGCAGCGAGTCCTGGTCTCTTCTGGACACGTGGAGTATTGACCTGCTCTAAATGAGACTTGGAAATAGTCGCGACCTTTGGTTTGCCCGATATAGCCTTCTCTGTAGCCGTGGTCCGCTCTTTCCGTTCCATGAAAGTAGGGTTGTGTCTAACACGCCTCGTGCTTCCTGGCTCGATAGTACTCTGTACACGACTTCGGGACATATGAAACCTGCGAGTACTTGAGACATCCTGAGCCTCCAACGTATCTTTCTCTACAGTCTTTGACGGTATTTCGTGCATTGCTTTCGAGGAGGTTGCAGACACCACAGACAAAGAAATCGAGTCCAGCGGCTTCATGGAAGTAGCAGAGTTTTCTATTGATCGATGAATTGGTCTGGTCGGTCTAAAGGGTTGAGATTGAGGCTGGGGTCCCATTTGAGATTGGCCATTGATCGTTGAGGGTTGTCGCGAAAACACGAAATCTGTTGCTCTGCGTTGGCGTTTGCTATTGGAGTCATGGACACCTAAGTAGCCGATTAGCCAACAGCGGAGGGAACAATATGCGTAGACCAAGCTCACGAAGGAAATCAACAGGCTCGTCGGTCGCCTTCCTCTTAATTTGTATAGCGACTGGAGGCAAAGACATAATGGAGGGGCAGAAGACACAAAAACTGGGATTGGGAGAGCGTCACGCGAAATTGCTCAGATCTATCGAAATGTCCGGAAGCTTGATCTCACGCCAATGTCGATCGCCCTGTGTAGCAAAATTTGAGGTACGAAAGTTGAGTCCTCGGTGTGTTGTTTATGCCCCATCCCATTCGAAAGTACCGATCTGGATGCGACCGAGCTGGATGCGATGCCGTCACACGGGCTCGGAATAGGTTTTCTCCGGAGTCACAAAAACTTACTTAAGTACCAATATACACCTTTAAAACTGAAGTCATTTGAACCACTACACACGGACACTGCTCTGCTAACATGATTGAGACGAGTACGTGCTAACAAGATCAGTTCTATGTTCCCATTCCCCTACAAGAAACTAAGGGCTGATACATGTCCTCCCGACTACTTTAGTATGCTGGAAGTCACCGTGTGACGGGAGATACTCAAGTAATCGCGACGGTAGAAGTAAGGTCTGCATGCTCTCTTGTCCATGCACCACCCATACCAAGCGGATGGACCGGAGCCAGGGGTTTAGGAAGGCGCCGAGAAGACAAATTGGCTTAATAGATAGCCAATTTGCCATACAGGACGAAACAGAGCATTCCATTCCAGCTCCTCCTTTCCATCTTGCCTAATTCGAAGCTGGATTTTGACATCACAGACGGTTGTAAACTGTTATGAGTTGTTGACGGTGTTCACTGACCTCCACCCAATGAGATCTCGCTTTGTCTCGTCTCAGCTTAAGGTCGACGGGAAACTCAGAGGTCGGCCAGAACCCGAAAGCATAGTGCCGACTGAAATCGAGGTTGTGCTTTCAAGGACAGTAGCATATCCCCATGCTGGCACTATGCCCCATGATGCGATCTCGTTATACCGGACCGGCGAGGCTAGAGAGACTGGGTAAGTCTCCCACCTTAGAGATATATGGATTAGTCAAATGATCTTTGTGAGAGGAGGAAAAGGTATGCTGAGGTAGTAGCTGAAGGGAACATAAATCGATCAGGGCTGGAAATGAGTTCTCGAGATATATTGTTATGACAAGAGCAACTCTCAGGTTGCTGACAGAGAGTAAGAAATAGGTCAGAATGCCATGTACACTAATTTAGGGTCACCCTGTTCAGACAGTCAAAGCTGCCTTATGTGCACATATAACCCGCATTCGGTGTTTCAAAGAGTAGTACGGATATGAGTCTAGAATGGGGGGTAACTGCCATTCCACCGATCGCCTTTTTCCAACGCATAGCACTAGACATGAACTCACCAATGCAAAAGAACCCCAGAACGAGCGTCACTGAGATTATTGGATGTCAGACTGATCAAATCTGTCTTGACACGGATCGAATCATACTGAAGTCTGCCAAGCGTAGAGGCATCGAGTGTGAATGTGGTATGAACCCTATTGTCGATCTTTGAGATAACGTGGATTTATATTTTTGAAACGAGGAATGGTTAGGAGACATACAAGGAGTTGGCTATATGTATGCAGAGAATAAGTATCTGCGTCTGGCTATCAAATAAGCTTCTTACGTGATTGCTGTCAAATCATGCATATTAGAGTGGAGGAATCGGCACAAGCAGTTATTGCGGAAGTACAGACTTAACGCAAGTAAGTAACGAGCAGGATGTGGTAAGTATGTGGAGACAACCAACTTGGCTTGTGTTTGAACATTCGACCCAACGAGATTCAAGGGAGAAGTTAGTCCCCTCCAGAGCCAGCCGATCTTGGTAATGTCTGACTCTTGGTTACTTTCACCAGTCTAACACCATGACTTTCAGTCGTCAAATGCGAGGAGATATATATGGGCTGGTCATCATGATAATATGAGCCTGTCGTCTTGTTAGTACAGTTCATGAGGGCCTAAGGAAAGGAAAATGCTTTGAGCTTCATGTGAGCCGAATACGCTGCAGTTGAGGTAGCGACGATGATTCGTTGACGTCGTGGTAAATCTTGGCCAAATACTTCCAATTCGAAAAATGCAAAGCCAGATTTGTAGAGCAGTGAGCAGTCATATTGCCTATCATGGGTCTAGATGCGTAACGACAGAGAAAAACTGGACAATGAGGATATGGACTTGCTGCTTCTACCATGAGAGAGACGTTGAATATTGAGAGACTACAGGAGTGCGGACGTATTCAGGAGAAACTCAGGTTGGGTGACGGGGAAATGCATGCATCATAATCCTTCACACCAGAGAAGACATTTTATAAATTTCCTAGACATTCTGCAGATGTATCGTCGTGCCGGAAATCTCGAACAAAACCTCAAAGTCAAATTAATATGCTAGGAGACTGCCTTTGAATAAGATCTCTTCTATTTCATAATATTGCAATGGACCACCAATACCTGTAGGTCCACGGGTACCTAGGTACATACCTATTCCATGTCACGTGGACATAATCCGAGTGGTTAGTTATGTTGGGCACAACATCCATCTCTCCCATCCTCCTTCCTGGGCACTTCTGCAAGCGATTGAAAGGAGCAGTGTAGTAAGCATCACGACTTTCTCGCATCTTATCTTTTAGTTTATAGAGGAGTTACGCTGCCACCAGGAGCGAGGACTTTAGGAATCGAACCCTAATACTAGTCGCTCCTCTTTAGATTGTGTATTTTAGGTAACCTTGTATAGTAGGGTCTATAGGATATCTACTATATAGGCTACCTATCTAAAACTTATAGTTATATAAGGACTATAAGTTCTATATATATTTACTAATACATGCCTACTTAGGGTAATTATAGCTTAAGAGAGAGTACCTCTAGGAGGTAATTATTATCCGAGTCGTAAATTAGACTAGTCCCTTGTAAGGGGGCTAGTATGTCAGCTCTAGGAGCTAAATTTTTAGGATATTTAATATATTAGGGTCCCTAACATATCTTAACTTTCCTCGGGTCTTTCTTCTATAGCTTTTTAAAGGTTATAGGATTATATTTTTTATTTATATATTTCTCTAAGATACTAAGAGTCCTATCGGTAAGGATCCTTTTAATTATCATATTTCTAAATAATATAACTACTACTAATTCGTCCTAGAAGGTAACCTATAAGTTAAATAAGTAGCTAAGATAGGACTTCTAGAGGTACTAGACAGCTATCCGGTATATAACTTACTATCTCCTAATATTTATCTAACCCCGAACCGGCCTAAGAGCTATAAAAGCGATAAGCTTACTTATATTCTATAGTAGTTTAAAAGGTTGTCCCTCTAGATAGGTCTATATACGGTTAAATTCTCGCTAAACTACCTAAGATATATTATAATCTACCTAGATATATCTCTAGGTAAAGCTACACTTATACTTAGGGCATATTTATTACCTTATAGGAATCTAATAAATATTATAGCTAGTCTCGACTTTATTATATAATAGGCGCTATAGGAGATCTCTAGATTTAGTAAAGCTAAACTAGTCTCTTACTAACAATTAAATTTTCTAATAAGTAGTTAGAATACTAGTATAGTTTTTATACGCTTTTGTAATACTAGCTACTCTATAAGAGAAATTAATACCCTTTATTCTATTAGCTAGAGTGCCTATATAAGTAGTCTTATAGTTAACCTTAGAGATTAATAGGTTAGCCCGGGGGTATATGAAAACATATACCTCCCTAGGCTTCCTATAGACCCTATAAGGGACCTCCGATTCCTCGTCGCGAAGTAGGACTTACTAGGATATTAGAAGGGTATTTAGTAGAGTATAAATAGCTACCTTTACGTCCCGTCTCTCCTTCGCTAATAGCCCTTCTAGGAAGCAAATTTTATATATAGTATAATCCTATATATTACTAATAGTTTAGACTCTAGCCTTTTATAGTATCTTCTACACTTTACTATTCTATCGGCGAGCTCCTACCCCGGATATAATCCCTACCTTAGAGTAGTACTAGAAATCTATACATAGTACTTACTTAATAGTTTCTAGTTCCTAGTACCTAATCCTAGTATCTTAGCCCCTTTAGTTATATAGCTTCCGCTATAATAACTAAATATAGTTTAGAGTAGGATATAGCGCCTTATGTCTACTAGAGAGCTACTATATCTAGGGATTATATACTATATCGCGGTTTATA